>PVKA01028780.1:5136-29083 GCA_004027165.1 Ctenomys sociabilis
AAAAAAAAAAAAAAAAAAAAAAAAAAAAAAAAAAAAAAAAAAAAAAAAAAAAAAAAAAAAAAAAAAAAAAAAAAAAAAAAAAAAAACTGTCTGATTGATATCTGTGCTTCAATAAAATAAAAAATAAATAAATAAATACATAAAAACAAAGTGAATAAAAGAGAATTATGACTACATTAAAACATGTTTGATGTACTTGTTTTCGTAAACAGAATAGCAGTTATTTATGCCACAAAAAAAAACAAAGAAACTCAAGGAGTGAGGCAAGGGAGCACAAAGAGACTTAAATAGTCTAAGTTCTCGTTTCTTTATTTTGACAACTAAACCCTAAAATTCATAGAAACACAATTATCTTAGCTCATTTTAACAGAATTCACAATGTTGTTTTGCTAGCTACACAAACACTGTTGTAAGAAAACGATACATCATTGATCACATAGCAATGAAAATGTACAAATTCAGCCTAAGAGGAAGGTTCTGGAGTTATTTGCCATTAATTTGAAGAATTTATTTTTTTCCTAGATTTTTTCAGGATGCTGAGAGGGTGATGGGCACATATGCTTCTTACAGAATTCTTGTTTACAATGAGCTGAATTAAGTAAGAAAAAAAACCCATAGGAAATATAAAGTTGGTGTATAAGTCTTGATCTACCTAGGTCTTAACCATCCAGCAGAAAAGTATAAAAATGAAGTATACATCGTGAGGCCATAATATTAAGCTGAGCTGTAAATGGCTATGGTCAACAATTTCTTTGAATAACTCACTATGGTTGTAGAATGCTGGACTGTGTTGGATTGTGGTGTCGAGTTCAAGCACCTAAGTTAGTTGAATGTCAATGGAATGCCCACCTTTGACAGGTGTAGACAAAGGAAGGGGTGTATAAAGAAAAAAATCATGATGTGTGTGTTAAGACAGTACAGTTGGGATAGATAGCTGTGCTTCTACATAATTCTACAAGAGGCAAGATCTGCACTAATGGTGGTTGGACAGGATATTATGTTGGCTTCTAGTACTATGGTCATCCACTAGGAAAATAATTATTGAATTTTTGATATAATTCAGGTATAAAAAATAAGATAAGTAAGCGGCTATACTCTTAATTCACTGATAAGAGATATCTGCTAAAATAATATCTGTAAACATAATATCATGTAAGCACCATGTACAATACCAAAACGTTATGAAAACAGTTTGCAATGTATTAATTTATCGAATCTGTAAGGTGTCTTGGAACTGTCTGATTGACATTTGTACTTCAATAAAATAAATAAATAAATAAATAGGAAAAACCACACACTTTAGATGAAAAAACAGAACTTATAGTCTGAAATTATACTAGTCATTACATAACTGATTGTTAATGTTATGCCATTGAGATACCAAGGACAATTTTTTATCTGCATATTCAAAATAGGATAGACATAATGTTTGAACAGGATATTATGTCCTGCATCTTATACTATGAATGACTACTACAAAGACAACAATATGCAATGTATTAATTATTGAAACTGTCCTACTAATTGGCTTTGAAACTCTTTGCTATTTGTTTCTCAATAAAATTATTTTTTTAAAGAAACAAGATTCTGATTAACCTGTCTCTAAGGATAGACAATGTGAACCCGATACTCACATTATTATAGTAAAAGAAGTTATAGCTCATTTGAACCTGAAGAGAAATAGAAAAGGAGTGTTTATGGTGCTCCGTATTTGGTATTTAAGTCATAGAATGGAAAATATGTTTCAAAAGCAAGTTACATTGCTTAACATTTATTTTAATTATAAAGGAAAAAATACAAAATTAACAACAGACCTATGCCTAATTCATAGTTCCTATAACAACTAAAATATCGATATTTATAAATATGACTGATTTCCTTTATATACTACCTGTATCAGCATCATATACTGTGTCCAGTGTTCCATGACATAAGGTCTACTCTTTTTTAATATAATAGCATAACCTTTATTAAAAATAGTTTCTTATATGTCATGTGATCAATACATATAAGTACCTTCATTTTCTAAATTAGTCTAAGGCTATTTTCCTTTTACTATTGTATAAACAGGGAATTGAAGGGTAAAATAGTTAAAACTTAATGCTATAGTGCTAATGTGGCTTTTAAATCACGTCAGCTGCAATCACTGCATTATAATTAACAATTTATTGAACCAGCAATAAAATGAACATCACATTACTTCTTAAAGCAGCAGAATAAAATGGCTAATAAATAGCATAAGCCAGACAAATTGCAGAGTAATAGAAATTTTCTTAAGATTTATGGTGTGCAGAAAGATGGATGTGCTATTAGTAGGAGCTCTAATACTTGACAAAATTCTTTTACAAAGACATTGTTACCATGCGTGTCAGAGTTCACAAGTCTAAGTGGTTTATCCAAATTTCAGCTCTCTGCTATTACAGTGGAAAATACTCATTACAAGGTTTTGAAACTGCAAGCAATGTGTACATTGCCAACATTCAGACTGCTACTGCCAAAAAGATACTAAAATATTTTATAAACTGTCAAATAACAAGTCTGCTTGCTTAATCTGAGTCTATTTTATATTATACAGACTGTAAAAACTATTACATTAATTTGCTTCCTGCAAAACTTTTAAGAGCACACAGAACAGCCCTTGTAGAGGTTGGGGAAAGTAACCGCTTTTTATGTCTTGATATTCTAACGCTGCCATATTTCTGTGCAGGAAACATTATTGTTTCTTCAAATGAAGTTACATACATTTTTAACTCATGCTGAAGAAAGGAAATTACTGATGGACAGACAGCTTATTCTCGGGGTTTCTGCTCATGACTTGTATTGAATTTCTTTATTTCTGAAATTGAGTCCCATGTTCACAATTTAGGGTAAGAATAATAGAATTTAAATACATGACCATTCCTAGAAATTTTGCAGTATTTTATTATGGATTGATTTTTCATTTTTATTTGGAATTGATTAGTAGTACAAGTATAATGTAGTGGTACACAGCAGGTTCAGTTTTCCATCAAAATATGTGAAGAGCAATGGTTCTATAGATTTTGGCCATTAATTAACTCATCTAATATAGGATTTTATTTTATTGTGTAGAAATTGAGATGTATTCCTTAAATACTTATCAAATATCTCTGTTTCAGATCTATATATTTAAAGAGAAATCTATTGCAGTATGTGTTGCTTGCTAAACATAAGCGTGTGGATTAAACCGCATTGCTCTTGTTAATGATACATTGAAAATGAGATAGAATTAATTTGTTTGACTTCTTATATTATAATGCATACAGAACTGTATGAGTTGGGATCAGTAGGCTGTCCCCAGTTTTGTGGAAAATATAATGCAGGAGAAAGAATTAAACAAAAATATTTACAATTGGGAAGGACATATTGGACTGCTAAACAGATATTCCAAGTAACCTCCAACGCATTTCATAATTGTTTCAGTTGCAGTTTTGGAATTAAGTCCTAGTACTATGATACATACAACACATGCATGACATAAGAATAAGTTCAAGAATCATGTAAGAATATTCACAAAGAATCTTTCCTTTGAGTATCAGTTATGCCCAAGTTGGTCACGTTTTCACATGTGTTAGAAAAAGAGGCATTCTATATTTTTGTTGCAAACTATTTTTGTATTGTCCAGACTTGAAAGATAGATGAAGTGGTTTCCTTAAGAGTGAGGGAAGGACTGGGCATGGTGGCAGACACCTGTAATCACAGTGCTTGGAGCCCGAGATGAGAGAACCACTACAAGTCTGAGCTGTTGTGTAGTGAGACCCTGTATCAAATAAATAAATAAATAAATAAATAAATAAATAAATAAATAAATAAATAAATACTTTTTAAAAAGAGTGATGGCTAAAGGATATTCCTCAAGAAACTAAGTGTAGAAAATCTATTTACCCAATTATTCCTCTTATAGGAACAGTACCAAAAGCATTAAAGTCCTTGTGTTACAGTGAAACATAAGCCCTTATTTACGGCGGCACAGTTCATAGCATCTAAATCTTGGAGCCATCCTGTATGCTGATCAACAGATGAATGCATGAAGAAACTGTGCTTGTTCACACACTACGAACATGCTCTTAGTAAAGAAACTTGAGTCATTGGAAGGAAAACGGGTGCACCTTGCAGCATAATGTTAGGTGAAATAAATTAGACACACAAGTTTCAACATCACCTGGTTTCAAACCTGAATTATAAATGAAGAGCTAATTAAAAGACAATAGAAATTAAGGAGAGAGTTCTTTCCTAAATGGGAAGGGGATTAGGAGATGGGAAAAGGGGGAAAGGAGGGAGAAAACAGTAGATGCATGAAGGAACTGTGCTGTTTTACATAAATGCACTCACTCCACACAGGGATATAAGCATTATGTATTGCAAACCTGTGAAAACATTTTTTAAGTGAGGGCAGCCATGTTTACTGTCCAATATGGCAGATGTGGTTCCCTAAGCCTAGGGTTTCTCAGGTCTGTTGAAATCCTCAGTGTAGGCATCTGTCTTTTATTCTGCTTTGCATTGCCCTGTGGAAACCGGGCATTAGAGAACATGTTGAGAAATAGGTTTTGCCAAAGTCTTGCTATAATTTGGCTAGTAACCACCCCTTGTCTCTAAATTTGAAATTTCTTTTGTTTGTATCTGTTAAACTTTCACAGCCTAAGTTAAGACTTTTTTCAAGGTCAAATCTTTAGTAATTCTTGACAATTTTCACTTTTAAAGAGAAGATACACGCTTTTACATATGTATGTGCATGCATACCTATATATACATATATGGGTGTTAATTTTAAATTTTGCCTTTAGTCTTAAACAGATTACTGATTTGTAGGTGAAATAAGATAATTACACAATTATAAATTAAACAAAGACAGAAACATTACAAAAAATGTACAAAGTTAATGAATATTCAGAGAAGAGAATCTCACACATGATCATGGTCATCTGGAAAGTTTCTGAGTTTGAAGAATATTTTATTTTCCTCTTAAAAGACATATAGGGTTTCAAAAAATGAAAGTGGGAAAGAAAGATAAAGCTTCACTAGGCAAAAGAAATGATTTGAATAATTTCACATAAACAGAGACATTGCAACATAAAATGCCCGTGTCTCTAATCTAGCTGGTAAGACAGATTCAAATGAGAGACAGAGAGTAAGTCAAAGCAATCCAAGTGAGATTTTAAAAACAGAGTTGAAAATAAAAATGGCATCCATGTCAAACATGTACATGGCATACATGTATCGGTTCAAAATACGCCTACTGCTGTTAAACAGAAGAAAAATTAAACACACATACCACTACATCATGTAAACTAAAAGCTCTTGCTTATTTATGTATAATAACTAGCTACACCAAAAATAACCTTTAGAAAGCTGAGAGGAGCCCTGGTGTCATGGTATATGTATATATTTTCCCCCTTATGGTATCCATGGTAGAATGACAATGAGCTTGAAGCCAGCTTGTGTCACAGAGCTTGTCAAGCAAACAAATGAATGGACAGGTGAGAATTGGCAATTGAAGCTGGTTGTGGCTATTATATGGTAAACTGATGATAACTACACATGATTCTCATTTTCTTAATTCATTATTATTTACTGAGCTTTTTAATATATTCTAAGTAATAAATGGATTCATTGCCACCAAAATGCCAAATAATAGAGAACTTTGCCTGTTGAATCATTCATTTAAAAATTTTGAAAATAAAATGGTTACAATGCCTTTTCCTAAAGACTTTATAAACATTCTTGTCATTACTTTTTAAATTCTTGTGTGACCCAGTTCTAAACATTATTACTCATTTTCCTTTATTGCCTATTTTCCTAGACATTTTCTCTGCTAAAGACTTTTGACTTGATGACTAAAGTTTCTGATTACATTTCAAGTCCAGAATGGAAAAAAAGAAGGACAGCAATTCAACATGCAGTACACTTCCATGTTCATGTCAGTACTATTCACATTAGCTAAAGTATTTCAGGGTCTTCCACAGATGAAGGGATACAGAAAATGTAACATATATACACAGTTATTCAGCCTTGACAGAGAAAATAAGACTTTTTGATACTTTAATAAGTCAAATGAGCCAGGCCCAGAGTAACAAACATTACATGATCACATGCATATGTGCAGTGTAAAAATATTGACTAGAAATTACCAGAGTAAAGCCATGATTATCAGGGGTTAGAGTACAAAGGTCAGTGATATATTTATGAAAAGGACACAAAGTTTTATTTAGATGAGGGAGTAAGTTCAAGAGATCTACTCTTGGATATATCATACTGGCTACAGTTAATAATTCTACTATATATTTAGAAATTACTAAGAGATTCTATTGTGTTCATATCACAAACAATAGCATAGTAGCTAATATATATGAGAATTCATTGTTCTATTTAGTAATGTCTACCCATATCAAAATATCTATTGTATGACTTAAATATACACATTTTTAATTTTAGTGAAATTAAGGAAAATATCAAATAGGAAGTGACCAATATACTTTTCCTTTTATATTAAAAAAAAACCTTTTAACTCTAAAAAACATCAGAATGTGACTATAACTGAACCTAAAATCTAGGCTGAGATTTCCAAAACAATGAGTGCAGTGAACAAAAACGATTTACTTCCTCAAGTAAAAGAAGTGACCTTAACACACCTATTAGAATATTAATTCTGCATCAAAAACACATTTAAAATTACACTTCAAACCTTATTGTCATGAAACTCCTGTGTAAAGAAAACAATTGATCTTGTCATTAACCAAGAAATTGTCCACTTAGTCTAGACAAAAATTCCAAATGACACCCCTCAACACACACACACACACACACACACACACACACACACTCAAACACGTGTGTGTGAGAACACTATATACTTTTAATGGATGGGTCAGAATGAAACAGAGGTTCCTTCTTTTTTTTTTTTTTTTTTTTTTTTTTTTTTTTTTTTTTGTGTGTGTGTGTGTGGTACCAGGGATTGAACTCAGGACCCTGCACTGATCAGGCAAGCATTTATTCTACTGAGCTATCTCCCCAGGCCAGAGGTTCATTTTTAAATCTGTTCACTGTTGCATGAGAGTAAGACCATGTAGTTTACTAAAATTCTCTGTTTTTCAAGCAAAGATTAGTTTTCTGTAATGGAACATTTTCTGAAAACCCTACTTTCCTCCTCCCCAGGTACATTTTACTCTCTGTATGAGCATACCCAGCCATCTCATTTTGGGGATAAGCATATTTGTGAAACAATCAACTTCATGACTAGATTCAGGAAAGTTTTAAACAAATTAGAAATATTGGGTAACTTTACAGAGTCTCAAAAGACAGACTCTGGGGTAGCCAATAGGCTCTATTAAGTGTAATGCCAAGAGAGCTGGGGATACAGCACAGTGGCTTAAGCACCAACCTGGCAAGCACAAGGACCTGAGTTTGATCTCCAGTATGAAATAAAAAAAAAAGAATTATGCCAAGAATACTTTTCATCAACCAAAAGTTCTGTTAAATACTACCTGAAAAGCTTATACTGCTCTCTGTGTGTATTGATAGATTTTTTTTTTGTTTAGGAACTCCTTGGTTTGAGATCTCCCCATGTCAGTAGGTCTACCTCTTCAAGTATCCTTCAAAGCTTTTCTATAGCATCTTTTTCAACATTTAAAAAAGTAAATTTTTAGGAAAATTTCTGGGCAAACATAGATATACTTAGGTATACATAGCCTAACATTTAACCTATTTTTTTCTGAAAGCTTTCCATTTTAAAAGGAAATAACTAATATTAATACATACTGAAGCTCCAGATATATAATTTCATTTGTAAGATATGAAAGTGGACCAGGTACGCTCTTCATTTTCCTGTCCTGGCTTTGTCATGTATTCCCCATCAAGGCTGCTTGATATTCTTGTACTGTACTGTGGTTCACCAACTTTAGGCCAGGTCATACTGTACATATTCTTATTTAATCAGTCCCATTATTGATACATAATCTGCAGTACAGGAAGGCTTACTAATCTCTTCTGTGTTAGCTTGTCCTATGTTATGATGTCAGTTGCAGACCTTTGTTGTTCTTATAGTGACTTAACTTCACAAATCAGTACATGCAATTAGGGTATTCAGGTGAAGTTACCTGTGCCCAGGTAAAACTCAGTTCATGGGCTAGGACCTATAGCACATTCGTGTTTTCTTTCCTGACATATTCAAATAAAAGTCCACTATCATGAAAATATTCCTTGTTTTGCTTTTGTTTCTGACTCTGAATTTTAGTGATGTGTTTTAAAATTTGGTATATTATAGAGGGAATAAAGAAAATGTTGCATATTAGCCTGCTTTACTTTCTCAAATTCTGTTCAGCAGTGTATTAGGAAATCTCACTGTTGGCCTGTTTGATAGCAATCAGCTCTCTAGCAAGTTGAGATTCTGAAGTTTGGTCCATCATTCCTACCAGTCAGATTTAGACTCTGTCCAGTCATGTAAGACACTTTATGCTGGAATGAAGAGACATTACATGATCTATGTCAATAACTCACATGTCTGTGTAGACATGACTAATCAATCACAAGACACTACACTATTCAGTTTAAATAAGATTCCAGAATCTTTTTTTCTATGTCTCTCCAGACAGCCACTACAAATCAAGAAGACATGACAACCCAAATGCCATCTTTGATCTAGTGGTATGCTTCACCTTTCTAATGACCTGCCCTGTTGTTAATAAATTCTCATGTTTGGCCAGTGGCTTTGAATCACTCTACCCAATTTAAGGCTGGAGATATTTCTCAAAAAGTTGCATAGCTATCCTTTTATGAGCTTAAAAGTGACTCTGAGGTCTCCAACTTTTAATCATCCAACTTACCTAACTCATCTCTTAACCCACTGGATTTCTCCAATATTGTTCTTTTTTGCCAATCCATCATAATGCTAAATCATCTCAATAGTCTATGAAGATTATTTTTCTATTTCTCAAGCTTATGTCTTCTACTTTTATTTTATTACTCTTCCAAATACAGATCAGCCTCATACACACTGTAGTGAAAAACACTTATCAAAAATTAATACTTATGAAGAGGAAGACAAAATAAACCTCAGAAAAGGAAAAAGTTATGTTAAAGTGCTAGTACAAAAGGAAATATAGCTACTCACTCATGAGGCTGATGTTGGTGCGGCTGATTAATTGGCTTTACATACAAAGCCAAAAATATGTTGTAGGTGAACATGTTTATGCAGGCACATATGAGTATTTATATTATAAAAGGAGCATCCTATAATCTCTTGCATAAATCACTATTTGATTCATGACTGCTCTAGATACATAGCATAACAATTGCATGTTAAATAGTTACATATGTGCATAAATCATGTATATCTCATTTCTTAATGTCTCTGTACCTGAAAAATAATGGTATGAGGCTATCCTTTCAAAGTGGATTAATGAGTATTCAATATTTGCAAATAAGTTTTAATTTCACACCAATGACAAAAAGTCTCACAGGTCTAGTTAAATTATCGTCTGTTTGAAAATTGAGTATTGTGATACAGGTTGATCTGTCCCTTGAGATGCTCATCATGTACCTCATATGCTCATACTTACTAATTCCTCTTTCTTTCATGCTTATTTTCAATATTTGAGTCTATGTAGCATAACTTTTTCACTGGGTGTATTCTGAGATCTGGTAGATATTACGTTTTTCCTTTATTGCATTAAATAATAAATATGATTCATAAGTGATTCTGATGAAACTTCTACACGTGTCTTCTAGGGAAATTTCAAATCTAATATTCATTCAGAAAGTGACTAGCCCTACTGGTCAGCACTTGCATTTTTTGTCTTAAATTTAATTAATCTCTAACTATGTTTTTTGGCTTACAACACCCTGACACATGGTCAATTACAAAGATAGAGGTCTTTTAGTCTTGCTTTTCTTTTTTCTGTGTTCAGAAAAAGCAGTATATCATCAAATAGCGTGAAGACTACATAAAAACTTTCACAAGCTGTGTTCCTGTATTAATGCTGAAAATTCCATGTAATAAGAAACTGACTCTTGTGAGGTATCAAGTCGGTTTGAGATACTTCATATTTCTTTCACTTGATAGGATCCTCACCTCACCTGGACACCAGATGTGGTGACACAGCCTGAAAGAACAAGGAAGATGAAATGTCTCCTATAGCTTTCAAAAAGCAGAAAAGTATAATCTTGTCCTGAATCTAGAAGCTCATAAATAGCAGAGATAAATGTATGCTAGGTAGAAATGATAAATCCATCTTTTAATTTTTATATTTTATTTACTTTTGTATGGCACATGAGAGAAGATTAAAACTAAGTGATCAAATAGACCAATTTGAGTTTCCTCCTTGAATGTTCTTTGACATAGTGAGAAAAATTCAATTGACTAACAGATAAAATAGTAAGGTTACAGTAATGTTATGCATGTGTTTTTACAACTGTAAATGTAATTGTTTATTCCCTAAAACCCACATAATATTTTGCCAGCATTATGTAGTTCAAGGCTCAGTGACAAAAGAATCAGAATGTACTTGTTAAGACAACTACATGATTTGTGTGAAGTTTTATAATATCTGACTTTAAGTGTCTCTTTTCACTACTAAACTGCCTCTTAGCATAAGCATAATTTTATGCATAATATCACAATTAAATGTTACTGTGTGACTTAAGGATCAGATACATTGAAGATTCATCATAAGGTTACTTTCCATTTTCTCTAACTTGTATCTCATCTTGTAAAATTACACCGCCTCTCTGGACCAGTTTTATAAATCTTAATATCAAGAACTTAGCCTGGCTAAAATCCTGTGGCACTATAATGTACAACAGTGTTTGGGTGTGGTCAGCCAGGCATGGGTTGCAAACCTAAACTGCAGTTTCAGGTGGATAAAATCAGTGTGGGAAGCTGTGCTAAGAAAGTGAAAAATGATAAACCAAGAATACACAGATATGCCTAAAGCATTACACGTTTGAAACCCGAGAAAGTGTGCCTGCCAAACAAAATACACTCTTGCGTCATGTTCAGATTCTTGGCTCTAACATTTCCATTTTCAAACCTACGGCCTTCACACATTGATCTCCATCTCCCGACCAGCACCTCACATCGTTGACAGGGCTGTCAGAGAATGGATCAATTGTACTGTTAAGTCAAACTAATCAGTTATGGTCTGTGCAAGAATTTTTCATAGAAGTTAGCATCTCTTGAAAAATAGACTTTCGGAGCAACTCACATCAACACAGAGGAAAGCAAAATATTGAGAAAACCAGATCAGAGCAGAACCAAGTGGAATGTTTTGTTCCTGGCTATGCTGTGGTTTGGTGGTACAGAAATGACCTCAAGGATTCTATTAAGTCTGTGTGTGTGTGTGTGTGTGTGTGTGTGTGTGTGTTTCCCTGCCAAAGTACCAAATTAAAATGTTATGTATCAAAATAACAACTGTATTTAGATGCTGTCCAACACAGACGCTAAAGCTTGATACTTTACTGAACATCACATGGAAAGACTGAATTAATATCCATAACTCTTCTACATCACTCATGCTTCAAAGTTGTCATTAAAGATTTCTTTGGTCTGTATAGTTGCAAAATTAGCTACCAATGGTAATCTTTCTTTTATATAACACACAATTGTAGTTCATAAGTAAAATTCATTAGATTTATTCCCTTTTGACTCTGTATATTTTCAGAATTTTCATTGATGTTGCAATAAATGACAAATTTCTACCCAATAAAAATTAAACATAAGTAGTTTCAAGGTAATTATTTATAATCCAATGTTATGTATCAAGATAATCATAAAATTTATGATAGTTTATTCTCAGTGCTTCAACCAAGTAGAATGTGATGTGATATCATGTAGCTATTTAATGTCTTTGACCTTCATTGCCTTCTGCATAAAAATCCATCGAAGTTTAGTACTGAAATGTATTCTTATTTGCATTGGCTTTACTCTTAGAACACATCAGTAGATGAAATTGTTGAATTATGCTTAATTATTAGAGATTGTATCTATATAACACCAAAAATGGTTAAGGCATTAGTAAACACTGAAACTTGATCCTGGATTAGTTTTATATGCAAATGTTAGAATATTTCTAACAAGAACAAAGAGCCAGAAGTAAAAAAGTATAGCTTAGTAGAAAAAAAGTGTAGAAGAATGTTGTCAAAATATACCAATAGATCAGTTTATTAAATAATTTTTATTTATTTTTTCCTGTATTTTAGGGAAGGGTCTACAGGGTGTTCAAGGTCTCACTACTAGATTAAACTTGTAGTGATGCTCCGGTTTAAGTACTGGGATTACAGGTGTGTGCTATCACAGGCAGTCTCAATTGCAATCTCAGCCTGCTCCAGGGTTGGGGCCTCCCTCTGGGGTGGATCAAACCCCTGGCCCTTGCACCTGCTTGCACTAATCTATTTGGCTGGCCCTCTTTAAATAATTTTTAACCTTTTATTTATTTAGTAGAGGGTCTCACTATGCAGCTCAGACTCATACTGATCCTTCTGTCTCAACCTCCCCTGCACCGGGATTACAGGCATGCACCGCCACACCCAGTGGCTAGCAAAACATGCCTGGGGATCCAGGACTGGTATGGTATATAGGGGATCAAACCCAGGTCCTTGAGCTTGCCAGGATGGTGCATAGGCCACTGAGCTATACCCCCGGCCCCTTATTAAACATTTTTTATCCCTCTTTTGTTTTAAACATCAGTCAAAATCATTCAGCCTTGACTACTAAAATTAGAATGTGGTGACTAGAAAATTATAGGAAAAAATTAATAGAATTAAAGTTCTTACAAATTAAGCCACAATTCTTAAAAGCTATTCATTCTCTCTATATATTTTTAAAATTAATTTATAACAATGTTAAGAACAAATTACTTTTTTCAGTATTACCCTGGATCAAATATCTAATAGGAGATTATAGACATTACATGATAGCAATAATAAGGCATATAATAGAACCACTAAGTGAAATTTTTAAATTAAATATGAAATTCTAAGTGTCAATGTTTCTTTATTTAATAATATTTTCTTCAGTTATGGGAGTAAACTTCTACTTTAGGTTCTCTGATTCATTTAATAAGTCTTTATTGAGCACTGTGTCCTTCCTGACACTGGGCAGGATAATATCTATGTGACTGTTTAAGTGATTGCCCTTGAGAGAATTTTTAATGTTTTATAGACAGAATGTCATGACAGTGCCTAAACAGCATTTCATTCTTCCCAAAGAATAGTTTCAAAAGGATCTTCAATTTAAATGATGCCATAGCTAAGAGAAGAATTCTGACAAATAGCAAAAGAAATAAAATAGCAAATAGAGCAATGATTTATTCTGAGAGAAAAACCACAGAGAGTCAAACAACTCTCCAGTGTTCTTTGCATAACAATAGAGGATACAATTTTTTGCAAAGAATATTAAAAGAAAGCAAGTGTGTCATAGAAATCTAACTATTCAAAACCTAGTAATGATCTATTTGAGCAAGTGAAAGAGCCGGGCCTATGAAAAGCTTCGCAATTACTCATGGGTCCATAAAGCAAGTAGCAGACATTGCAGCCTAGAAGCTACAGAATGGTGTGAAACAGGAGATAATTTGAATTGAACCTTGGTGAACTATAATTAACTCTTTATGTAGTAAGGATGGTGAAAATTATGTGAGGATTAAAATGAATGTGTGTGTCTCATTAAAGAGTTTAGATGCATTTATCTCAGTATATCATCTATAGATTCATAAGGTTTCATGTTGTGATACTGTTATATCCCTATACATTCATTTGGAGGAGCATTTTGACTATTATAGTCAAGAGTTTGGCAGATAAACAGATTAGACAAGCAACATTTCCTAATAAACCTCATCAGTTGGAAAAAGGCATGAATGGGTTGCATTTCACCATATTTGATTAGATGACACAAAAAGCCTTAAATTTTCCTCTGTCAATGGATTATCTACATGAAAGATATTCTCATTTTGTTATTCATCTGACCAAACCTAAGGACCACAACTAACTGTGACCACCCTTAAGAAGCCTTCCTTCAATTTACTTAACGACTGAGTGGAGGGAGAAAACCAAAAAAGGAAGAGATCACATGAGTGTGTAATGTTTTAAATGCAGGATTCTTGCTTCCCAGCTCACATGAGATAATGAAGGATGTTCGGTGTCACCAGTTGTATTGTTTTTGTCTCCTACTGAGATCTAGCAAGAAAAAGAGATTGAATTCTTTTTCCTGACTTGCCACTCAAAAAAGACATATTTCACTATAGACAGGCATCAATTTAAAATCTCCTACAGAACAGGATTATAAAGCATAATACATTATGATTTCTCTGTATTCTAGCAATTTTGAAAATCAAATGTAGCTGTTACTAATCCATTTTATCATTATAAATTCCTTCTACACTTGACCATATGTATAGCAGGACCGTGTATGTTCATTTGACTAGGAAAATATCTTGAGCATGTAAGAAAATAAGAAATGTTGGAGTCAGGAGTAAGCTGGCCATTTTCAGCCATATTCAAAGAGAACTTTCATTACTCAGCTTCAGATAATTGCCATCATTTAAGCATACATGCCAAGTATTTCCAGATATTCCAATATTTGGGATAATCTTTAGTATTGTATGGATTGTGCTTTATAAGTCTTATGAAGATATTCAGATTTAAAATAAACATGGCCCATTTGCATTGTATAATAAAGCTGTAATTCACACATTAATAAGTTAGTATATTCTGGAGCATCAACAACGACTATTCCAAGGAGATCATTCAGTGCAGGGCACATGTTGAAATGATTTACATTGGCTTAAAGGAATTTTGTCTTAATAATTCTTATATACATAACCAGGTAATATCATAGAAGTGTTTAAGATTTGGCCACAGAGTGTGTAAATTTGTAGAGTTCATATGTATGACTTACAAACTAATATATTTTTATCAGTGAATTCTAGACAGTAGTCCATGAAAATTATTAAACACTTCTTTTATTTTGTGACATGGTCTCAATAAGTCACTAAATTACCCAGCCTGGACCGAATCTTTAATCCTACTGCCCCCAACTCCCAGAGTACAGGGATTACAGGATTGTGCTATCCAAGCCACTCTTTTATATTTGTAAGACGTGTTACATGGGCTGACAGAGTTGAAATTTACAATTAAGAACTTCAGAAGAAATATTAGATATTTTCTCTGCCGGCGTGACTCTTTGTTATTCTGTAATATATATCAAAGTAAATAGATATCAAAACATGAGGACATATATGAGTTATGGTATTATTATCACATTTAGAATGGGTGAAGTCTCAAGAACTCACTGATGTATGATTAATGATGCCTACTTGGACTAGGTAAAATGTAGGTAGTGCTTACATAAGAATTTTCAAATATGAATATATGTGATGTGAATGAAGAAGATTTTACATTAGAGACATTACATAGGTGAAACCTCTGGGACTAAACAGATATTGATATGTTAATGACATATTAAAGATAAATTAAAGGTCTTGGATTTCATATTATTGCCTACATTCCATGTTAGGAAGTAGTAACAGGAAAATGAAATTGGGTAGATTACAAGGGCAGGTTTCTGTGCATGAAGCTTAAGAAGAAAGGACAGGATCATTAATATGTAGATTACAGGATAGAAAAATAACAGACTAAAATTTTAGGCAAGTGAGAGGTAACTGGTAGAGGTGACAACAAATTTTATATTTAATAAAATGAATACTATAGGTTTCCATCACTGATAGCATATGCTGTCTATATGGGTAGCATTCCTATCAGGTGTGTTTCATGCTAAAATATTTGGGTTATTCATTGATAATTTCTACAGTAATATTTAAGAGTGGGCCTAGGCTGCAGTGAAGAGGCAATCCCCATGCCAATTAATATCATGGTAATGAGGTGGCCAGAGAAGCCACAGCCTGTGTGTCCTGTCCTCTGTATGTGGGAATGCTGCTGACGTGAAAGAGCCGTGGGAGAGGCAGCTTCCACCACCACCCGCTCATGAGACCACACAGGACTTCTCATTTATTCTCAGTTTCCAGAAGTTGCTTCTCTACCTAACAGTTGTCAGGAGGGGGGGACTTATAGAAGCAAGAAAAGCAACTGCTTTTTATTACCCAGGACCTTATCCAAAAGTAGAAAAGTGATCACTTTTCAGCAGTTCCCAACTTTTGGCCTGTATATTGTCAGGAGTTAGAAAATTTGTACCCCTGGATTGTGAAATGAGTTGTTAGAAGCAGAAAAAAACTGGTATAGCATTAACTGCTTTCCTGTCTTCCTTAGATTTACATCTTCACTGGAATTCCAAATAGTTCTGTACTTTCTCCTGGAATAGGAGATGGTTCATACAGTGGAACTCACAGCAATCCTCCTGGCTCAGCCTCCTGAAGGCTGGGATCACAGATGTCCAGCACCACACACCTGGCTGAAGGGATCATTTCCGTCCTGTTCCCTTCTGAATGTTGTATAGCAACACAACACCTGACATGAAAAAAGTGTTCAAAAACAAGTTTAGAAAATGGTAATAAAAGCAATAATGAACTGAGGCAAGAATAATGGCTTTTATGTGTATGAGTGAGGGAGAAATGATAGCGATTTACAAAAGCAAGGTGTAGAATTTTGAACATAAAAGGGAATTTATCCCCTTGAAACAAAAGAAGGTTAACATACAATTAGAATATTTTACCAAACTAATCAGAAGTGACATGAACTTCCCAGAGCTTACAGGATGTCCCTGAACAAATTACTCCTCTTGACACTGTTCTATACATATTTTCCCCTAGAATCTGCAAAAGTTAACCAAAATGTAAGTTTAAGTACAAGATTTCTGCTGACTTATGTGCACAGAGAGCTGTTAGCAGGATCCTTATACTTTGGATACCCAGTAATGTGATTGCTATGGTTTGTGTCTGGTTGTCCCCCGGAAAGCCTCATGTAGTCATGGGGCAAACTTCTGGAGTTCATAATTAACTCATGATCCACTGGGATAACAGATGTGAATGCTGCTGGGATTATGGGCGTGAGCACTCCAGCCAGCCTGGGGCACACAGCCTGCATACAGCATAAGGAGACAGACTTGCTCTCTGTTGTCATTTCTTGCCACTACTCCTCCGATGTGCTCCTCCTGTTTTGCTGTATTCCGCCACCCTGAACTGCCCCCTCTGCCATGTGCGACTCTGTGTTAGAACCAGCAGATTATAGATGAAACATTCAGGAACTGTGAGCTAAATAAAGCTTTACTTCCTTCATTTGAGTGTCAGGTATTTTGTCCCAGCAATGAAAGAAGAGCAACTGAGACAATGAATTCACAAAATGATGTAGTATTCCAGAATAAAATTTTAAAAATCATTTGTTTTTGCTTGTTTTTATTCAATGAAATCATACCTGAAATTATAGATAAATTATCAGCCAAAAATGTAGGGGATGGATTTATCCCTTTTCCTGACTACCTTAACTTCTTGTTCAAATTAAAATATTAATGTTTTTGTGTGACCATATGACCACTGGCAATCATAAAGTGTTTCACTACAAGATTTCCCAGCAGCTTTTCACTAAATAAATATTTACTAAAGACTTTTCAGATATGTAGCATTGTTTCAGAGGTTCTTCTCACTAGTAGAGGAAATATTCTATCAATAGGAGAAAGGCAACACACGATAAATGCATACCAGGAAATTCGCAGGACATAGATATTTCTTCCCAGAATTTAGTGTGCCCATGCACTTAGCATTCACTTAGCTATATGGAGTCTTCCCTTAAAAATTAGTAGTACTTGTTTTACCTCATGTTTATACAACTGCTTATTTTTACCAGAGATAAACTTCCAAGTAGCTCATTTTAGTGTTCCACTCAAATGTTTTCAGACCCAAACTTAGAAAATGTTCTTTTTCAAAGAAAGGACATAGGAGGGCTAATACTAAAATAAACGTATGATAAGTGTAAAAAACAGCTCAACCAGACTAATGGATGATCCTTGGAGGAGATTAGTCCTCTTTCTGCACCAACAGTAGCAGCCATGTCTCTGAAAGTGGTTGGGCTAGCTGAGCAGAAGTGAAGGTGCCACCTGTGAGCAGGGCAGGGATGGCAGCAGGAAGTCGGCAACACCTCCTCAGGTCCCGTGCCCAAGACAAGGACAAAAGAAGTAAGTGTGTTCCTGGAGTTCAGGAAGATGTTTTAAATTCCCGCTACAGGGATGTGTTCTGAAATGAAGTTCTGTTCTGAAGTACTGCAGGTCGTGCCCCGACCTGCACCATGAGCTTCCTCCAGGACAGGCTCTGTGTGGATCACTGAATCACTGGGAATAGCTTGAACTTGCAATCCTTGTGTCTGAGGTTTTCAGAGTGCTGGGATTAGAGGCACACATCATTGTAAAATAAATATTCTTAAGCAGTATGCCTCTGTGGCAGAGGCAGAGAACAGCAAGAAGATCAGACATGTCCAATGAAAAGGAGAGCAGGGGGCAGGGCTAGAAGGAAGGGAAAACAAAAACAGGGTAGAACGAACAAAAGGAAAGGGAAAGGGGGACAAATGGAGAGTAAAGAAGGATCAAGGTAAGCTATATAATGTACAGGCATCAATTCTCTATGATGAAGGTGATAATGTCAATAGCATCACTTAAAAAAAAAAGTCATGCAGATCTCTCCACTTAAACAATTCTGGACAATTTTTTAACTTTAATAGTCCAAGTTATTCCAAGCGATTTAGTGATCCAATCAGAGCCTGCCTGGGATGGAGCTTATGGTGCAGGCCAGGGCACGACCTGCAGTACTTCAGAACAGAACTTCAATTCAGAACACATCCCTGTAGCAGAAATTTAAAACATCTTCCTAAACTCCAGAAACACACTTCTTTTGTCCTTGTCTTGGGCATGGGACTTGAGGAGGTGTTGCTAACCTTCTGCGGCCAGCCCTGCCCTGCTCACAGATGGCACCTTTGCTGCTGCTCAGAGAGAGACAGAGACACAGAGAAAGATAGAGAGATAGAGACGGACAGATCAGAGTGAGACAGAGCCAGAGTCAGAGAAAGAGAGAGATGGAAAGATAGAGAGACAGAGAAAGACCAAAAAAGAGAGAGAAAGAGAGACAGAAAGAGAGAGGCAGAGAGAGATAGAGACAGAGACAGAGAGACTCTCAGGCAGTGAGAGACAGAGAGAGAGAGACAGAGAGAGACAGAGAGAGGCACAAAAAGAGACAAATAGTGAGAGAGGAGAGATTGAGAGAGAGAGAGAGAGAGAGAGAGAGAGAGAGAGAGAGAGAGAGAGAGAGAGAGAGAGAAAAGAATAAGAAACATTATGGCCAGGGGCTCAGCTACCCCATCAGAGATTTTTGACTGCATTATCTCATGCTTAGTATGGTGTCTTTCTCCTCATTGCTAAAATACAATATGCCACAGCCACAATTGAATAGAGCCGATTTATCTTGGCCCATTGGTTACATTCTCTGACTGGTTGGCTCTAAATCAGGGGCATAGGCAGAGGGGTCCCAGAGGATGAAATTGTCATCCAGGACACAAAGAGATGTGGGAAGAGACAGGGTGGGTAACATGGCATGTCTTTCCTGGTAATGCCCACAACAACCTCCCTCAAACCAAGATTTACCAGAAGAGCAAGTCAGCTGCAATCTGATAATCTGTCACATTCCAAAACCCTGCCTACTGAGCACAGCAGTGTGGAGGAGGAGAGGGATGATTCTGATCCAAAGCACAACAGGCACACGTGGTGCAACCTTCAACCTTGAATTTCTCATTGAAAAAATGTTGTCTACCTTAACTGTCCAATAAATGGGCTTCATGACCATGTTACATCCGAGGTGTACTGCTACGCCACTCCTCACTAGGTGTTATCTATTACTCTAGGAGGGATATGTCAAGTGCTGCCGATGTCACACCCTACTATAAGAAGTTTTTCATCGAACAATTGAGTTCAGCTGCACCAAGAATGAATACACAACAGCATGAAAAGAGCCAAATCAGCTGTTGTACTGTGACAGCTATAGCCTGAGATTCAAAATTACATTGATCTTCCCAAAAATTAAATCAGGAGATACTGGAATATATAAAGAAATTTACTACTTTTCCCCATAAGTATTTTGTTGTATTTTGTGAATAAAAGCCTGATTTATTTGTTTATTTTTATTTTTATTAATTTTATTCAGAAACTAATAACAATGAGACAGTTTCAAAATCAATTAATAGGACAGTTTCAATAATTAATAAACAGCATATTATTGTCTTTGTAGTGGTTATTCATAGTACAAGATTCAGAGATGATATCCTGTTCAAACACTCTTAGTATAAATCTTTCTTCTCATTGAGTTAAGAGAAAGTAGCTATGTATGTATCCTAACTATTTTGTATATACAGGTACAGAATGGTCCTTCCTTTGTATTCCCTTTTTTTGTTTAGCTTTGTCAGAGATGGGTATTCCATCGCCATTTAAATATTGTAGGTGTGAGAATTCTGCAAAATAATCCAATATAGTCCAATAGTCCATAATAGTAGTGGGTTATCCATAGGACTGGCAAAGTCAGAAGCTGTTGACTTGAACCTTTTACAGCTCAGCATATTAATATGCCTTTACTTTTCATACCTTGTTATTATGCTTTTCTTCTGGATGGTTCAACCAAGATAAAGCAAGACCTACATAACAAGAAATGTAGCTTTTGTATCTGATGAAGTCAATCAAATCCTCTCTGGGTTTACCCTGAAACCCTGTAGAGTATTTTGTAGATCTTTGTCAGTGTCAGCCATGTGGATGAGTAAAGGCTATTGCTTGACCAATTTGCTCTCTAGGAAAGCCTGAGAGATTGTTTTCTCTCCATGTGAGTCTCCTTACACATACTCTATATCATTGATCACTTTCCTCTGTAGCCCCATAGTCTCCTTGGTCAGAAAATTTGGAACATATTTATTTTATGCAGTAAACTATACTGTTTTACTACCTACAAAATCTCTTTTTTAAAAGAGTTAATGTCAATTATGTCTGGCTTGATTTTCTTAAATTATGGAAATTCTGTATACAATTCTGAATTTCTTGATATAAATTAGTCTTAGCAATGATCCATCATTAATACTTTCATGTAGACACACATACTTGCAAACACAGACACACACACACACATACATACACACACAGAGAAATTTTTCTCTATTAAAATAACTCTAATTCTTACCTTGTCCCCTCAGGAAGATTACCCAAACACTTGAAAATACACACACACACACACACACACACACACACACACACACACACACACACACACACACATACACATACACACACACCATCTACACTATGTACTCTTTCAGTTACATGCTTAATTAGCCTTTCCAAAGGCTAAGCACATTTAGAAATTATAAGAGCAGCACTTAACCTGTAGATTTGTGTACAGTAGAGATACAAATAATGTCTATCTGGAGGAAGAAAATACTTGAAATGTGAAATTGGTAGAAGACACTAACCTCAATCATATGGTAATAGAATTAATGTTTGAACCCAGTTTGGGCAATTTATTGAGGAACAAAACTCTTCCTTAAAATTCTAGAAATTTATTATTGCTTTATATCTTGCTTTCCCAATAGTTTTTGAACAGGCTTCAAGATATAACCAACTCCTTTATTAAATGAGTTAAAATCTTTACTGTATGACCATGTTATATTTACGAAATGACCATAGTTTAAGCTTTTTGAAAATCATTCTTTAATACACATAGATTGTTATTTAAAAACTCATCAAAGTCAACATGTGTATTTTCTTGATCCTTTCACTAAATATTGAAAGCACACGTGAAGTAGCTCCTTAAGCAGTATATATAAAGGTGGGCCAGATAACTCAGTGGACTAAACTGCCTGCTTAGACAAACTGTAGGCACCAAGGTTAGATCCCTCACACCACATTCTGTGCCACTCCCCACTCCCAGGGTGCACTGAGATGGTGAATGAGACTTGGTATGGTGGCATACACCTGTAATCCTGTTGCTTGTAAGGTTGAAAATAGGAGGATCACTGTAAGTCCAATCCGTGTAATAAGACCCTGTAGACCATGCACTAAATATGTAAAAAAAGAAGTAAAGATGTGTTTATAGTCTACTCTAGAAGAAACATCTAATAAGTACTTATAAATAATCAGGCAGTAATTAGTGCGTGAGTTTCTTCCACAAAAAATCAAACTTATACACATACACAGACATGCAAGCACATCTCTCCCAGCCGCAAGCCTTTCCAACAGAATGCTAATAGAGCTCTCCATTCTTGCCCAAGATTCCTTGTACTATGGGACACTCTACGTTAATTTAGTTACAAAAAGTGGAGGTGTACTCAGCCGTCCCTATTGATCCATCTTTGCTTAGGGCTTTTACTGTGACTGAGGTTGGAATATAATTTCAAGTCTGAATAAAACCTAGGAAGGTTGACTAAAATGGTCCTGAGAAAAGTTTTCTCACTTTAGGAAAGTGACACAAAGGAGAGATGAGAGAAGGTGCTTCATGCTGCCCGGGGTACATGGTCATGCCAAAATGTATAGTCATTTGCAGAGTACACCAAATGATTCTAAGAAAAGCTAGCATCTGTCTCTGTTGGTCTTCTTATTCATTGTAATAAATATTTAAAATCTGATGTGTTGTAGCATCATACTATAACTCATAGAACACAGTCAAATGGTCACTAATCATTCCTAATTTGATTTCCAAATAATTGTTCATTGTATCCTTTTGTGTATTCACAATTTTGGCTGTGACATCCTAATCTCTTAAACTGAATTGTAGAAACAAATAATCTTACTGAAGTTCATTCTCATATAAATTGAAAATAAAATACTGTTTTCTTCCTATAGTAACTCAGCTCATAATAATTTATTGCTTAAAACATACTGTATTCCAAATTTCTAAATAATTTCTAAGATCTTTCACTTTCAAACTCAAACATTGTTTCTAGATTTCTCTTTCATCTTCTACCTCAACTGTTCTTCCATTTTACTTCTACAACTGGTGGTTCAATTTCCTTTTTGTGAGTACCAGCACTGATAACTTGGACAAACTTTTAAAATTGCCAGTGACCAAAGCTAGATAAATCACATTTTAGAATGTAGGCAACAGAAAAAATCTGATCCGTATTGTATCCCACTTGTACTTACAATGAAGTTGACTCAAAACTATATACATAATCAGTGCCAGAGGTTAAATATGAATCCAGATGAATTTGGTTCTCAATGAAATAGTCCAATCTGCCATACTTGTGGGTTTCCTCTATCCCACAGGTCTTTCTCTGAAATGGATTGAGGTCCTTAAAAGAAAAACTTTAAAACTATTCAATTTTTGAAGAGTAATTTTATGACAGCTCTCTTTTCAGGGAAGTCAAAGTGGGTTTGCAGCTAGACTGTGCTTGAGTGCAAACGGCCTTGTGCCTTCAGAGTCTCTGTCTCGTACAATGCCCAGATTGGTTGCCTGCACATCAGCTCGTGCTGGGCCAGAACAACAGTCATTGGCACCTGAGGTTTCTAAGGTCAGGACAGGACTTTCCTCCAGGGTTACTTCTCTTTAGCTTTCGATTCTACTTTGAATTCAGAACACTTCAATCAGAATTAAAGTAAATGGAAGTTATTGCTGTTTAAATTGTGGTCCATACAAAATACCCCAAAGATGACCAAGAATCTTGTTAGAAATGCAGAATCTCATGTATTCTGAATTAGAATCTGTGTTCTACCAAATCTTCAGGTGGTTAGTATGTATGATAAAGTGTGTAGAATTATGTTTTAGATATCTAAAAGATGCTTTAGTTTTATTGTTTATAAGCTTTTTCTTTTCCCCCTCCAAGATTTATTTCTCAAATTCAACTTGCTAAGTTAAATTGTAGGATTGGTCACTGATTATAAAAATTCTTTTGGGTTGGGGCTAGGAAGATGGCTCAGAAGAACAAACACTTCTCTGGCAAATGCAAGGGCCTGAGTTCAATCCCCAGTCATGTCAAA
>PVKA01028781.1:0-29030 GCA_004027165.1 Ctenomys sociabilis
GGGCTTGAAAGACTACATCAAAGCTGAAGCCCTAGACTTCCCAAAACATTAAATACTATATAATGCAGATTACTCTCTCTGCATATCCTCTCTGCATATGGCAGAGGTAAATGTAGGCCCCACACCTAGCTCAGCTCACAGTAGTCACCTACTTCCCACAATTCTCAGTCCTCAAGCCACTCCCTCACTGAATAAAAACAGGGTGAGGACCTGGGTCCTCTCTTGGTTCCGGGAAGCCATCTGCATGGCTGGACCTAGAGCCCCTTGACTCCCCGATGATTAAAAATATAATTTAGTGTCCTCATTTTCACTGTGGGCTGCATGGAAAGTGGTAGATTGGAATCAACTTGATGGGATTCCAATAACGTAACTTTGGGATTACAAATATTGGTTTCTTGGACTGAGACCAGGACCAGGAAGAGTCTCCTACACAATACTATGAGGGAAATTAATAGCAGTGAATTTTAACATCAGGAAAACATAATGAGAACAAATAACTTAATGTTACACCTCAAATTTCTAGAAAAAAGAAGAATAAGTCAATCTCTAAGCTCATACAAGGGAGGAAATTGTAAAGATCACAGCAGAAATTAACACAATGGAGTCTAAGGAAACACTACCCGCCCCCCCCCGGCCCAGAACCAGGGATTGAACTCAGGCCCTCGCACTTGCCAGGGAACCACTTATTCCACTGAGCCATCTCCCCAGACCCTAAGAAAACAAAATAGAGAATTAATGAAAAGTTTGTCCTTCAAAAGTATACATAAAATTGATAAACCTTAGCTATCCTTATCAATAAAAGGAAAGAAAAGACTCAAATCCAGGCATTCAGGAATAAAAATGGTGAAACCACCACATAACCTGTTGAAAGTCAGAAGATTATCAATACCTACTTCTTTAATCTCAAGGATGGAAAATGCAGAAAAATGGACAAATTCAAATTAAGTGTGAATTTCTAAAGTTGAAGAAAAAAGATATAAAAATTCTGAATGCCTTAATACCAGTTATGACATAAAAAATATAATGAAAAACTTATCAACAACAACAAAAAAGCCCAAGGTCCTGTTGAATTTACTGCTGAATTCTGTAAGAAATTTAGAAAGCAAAAAATAATAATAATAATTAGAAAGCATTTAATGACAATACTCCTCAAACTACTTACTGAAGTTGAAAGTGAACCTATACTTCCTTAATCTGTCCTGGGTGAAAGTATTTCTTTGATAACAAAAGGAGAGAAAGACAAAGCCATAAAAGAGAACTACAAGTCAAACTCCCTAATGAACACAGAAGCAAAATCTTGAAAGATACGAGCAAATAGAACTCAGCAAAGCTTCAGGATCGTACACTATGACCAAATGGGATTCATTCCAGGAATGCAGGGATGTTTCAACATAGGGAAATTAATAAATGTAATACACCATATCAACACCAACAAAGACAAAAATCACATGATCATCTCAATAGACACAGTGAAAACACTTGACAAAGCCGAACACTCATCTATGATTAAAAAAAAAAAAACCAAAAAAACTACTTTCATAATAGATGGGCCTTAATTTGATAAAAGTCATCAATGACAAGTCAATAGCCAACATGACTCTAAATAAACAAAAACTGAAACTTCTCAATCTAAAATCAAGAACAAAACAAGGATGTCCACTATCACCAATCTCATTCAACATATTGCAGCAAATATTAGCCAGATCAGTTAGACAACAGAGTGAAATAAAAAGAATAAGGATAGGAAACAAGGAATTTAAATTACCATTATTCACAGATGACATGGTTTAGCTGGATAAATTCAACACTCAGATTCCATAGTATTCCTGTACACATTGCAACAAACTCACTAAGAAATACATCAGGAAAACATAGCCTTCCACTACCATGCAAAAATATGAAATACTTAGGAATCAATGCAACAAAAAATAAAAGAAATATTGAAAAATATACTATAGTACTCTGAAAAAGGAGATTTAAGAGGACATCAGAAAATGGATGTCCATCTTTCTCATGGATAGGAAGAACCAACATTATGAAAATGGCCAATTCCCAAAACTTACACAGAATTAGTACAATCTTGATCAAAATATCATTAACATACTTGACAGGCACTGGCCTGTAATCCCAGCCTTGGGGAGGCTGAAAGCAGAAGGATCACTGAATCCAAGCTGCATATTGAGATCCTGTACCAAATACATATAAATAAATAAATATTTTAAAAATATAACCCCACTCTTAAACAGATAATTGCACATGCATGCCATCCCAACACTCAATGAGGTACAAAAACTATCACAAGATCCTACTACCCTGGGCAACTTAGTAAGACATGACTTCAAAATTAAAAATTTGGAGGTATACAGCTCAGACCCAATTTTCAGTGTTTAGTTTCTCTATAATAAAAATATCAAGTACACCTTGAAATCTTCCATATCCTGGGTAAACTCCTTTCATTCTACTTCAGTGATAGAGTCTATGCAACTTTTAAATGTACAACAAGGCCAGACAGTTTCATAATTTCTGACTTTAGCTTACAAACTGTAACATGAACTGATCATTGATAACAGAAGACTTATATATGTATCCATTCTTCAAGCCCAACTTAAAGATGAAGCAAGCACCAAATTATTCCTCTGTGTTTTCCCTAAGAACAATCTAACTTTGAGAGAAGAACTTCTATGTTGTAATTCCTAGCTTTGGCACCCTTCATCATGCTAACCCAGTCCACATCCTTTCCACTCTCCTTAGATACATCCTAAGCAGAAATCTTCATGACTAACCATTAATATACATGTACATTTTCTCTCTGGCACTTCTCTTACATGACTACTAGTTTTGAAATCGATCTCTAAGAGCAGTCCAATATTTAAACAGTCTATAATTAGGATAAGCTTACAGTTAATAATTTGAAGGTGATACCCCAGTTGTTTTCCACTCATACAGGTATCTCATGTGTGTGTCCATGCAAATGCCTGAATTGAAATGTTTTTCAGTGGTTTAACAGCAAGTAACATTACCCAGTACTTGCTAATATACTAATATCTACTCCATTTTTCTCAGAATTCTGAACTCTATGGCAGTTCTCATTTAATTAGTCTAATTGTGATTATGGATATCACCTAAGTATTTAGGTTTCGCATTTCTCTGTATAGATGTTCACTGGCTGGTGGTTCATAAGTGCTCCACCACTGAGGCACATCACCACACTTCTTTGAATTCTAGGAATCTTTGTCAACACTTATCATAAACTTGAATACATGAGGGCATAGTGGAAATTTGAGAGATCACTGTGAATTAAAAAAAAAAAAGGAGAAGTTTGAAAAGAGCTGTAGCTACGGGAGCCCGCATCACAGGCACATACAAAGATCAGATCCTGCAGATCTGCTGCTGGCAGTTAGGAAACCAGGAGAGAGGGAACGCACATCAACCTCAGGGTCTCCTCAAGCTCTTTCCTCTGCCCACACTGCTGGAGGTGCGAGGGCAGTAGGGGGTTTTATGGGGTCCTGGGGACACAGAACGAACCTTGCCATAGCAAGGGGGAAAAGGGACAGAAGATGTCACTGGTAGTCGTGGAGGACCTCTGGTTCTGAAGCAAAGCATGGAGGCTCTATCCACCATAGCTCGTTCTCATCATTTCTAACTGGTCACGCCTGTTTCCACCCCATTTCAGGGCTCCCATCCCACAAGTTCACCATTATGTGGCTTGTGGGTCTCCTGGGTTCTCTCTTAAGCAGGCCACAGCGAACAGAAGTCACAAAATGTGTCTAGCAAGCATACTGCTCTCAGTAGTATGCTCAGGTCACACAAATGACGCCATGACACCCAAAAAGCGCTCCTACACATAAGCCCATCTGATTGAACAGTTCATATAGTACCCCCCTTCATCACTAATAGGCTCCAGTTCTACTGCCCTCCCCCTGAGCTGAAAATAAGTACAAAAAACAGATCACTACCCCCAACAGTGGAGCCCAAAAGAAACACTGCACTGGAGAGACTTTGGACCAGGCTGTCTGCTACAATGTTGGCCTCACCTTGCCTGGGCGATCTCTGCTTTGAAAGGCTTTACCCCTGCCTTTTTAGTTATGCTCAAGTTTTCTTAAAGGACTCAGTGGGCTCTTCCTGTAATGGGTTGCAAATGTGTTCAGAAGATTTAAAGTTCAATTTTAAGGACTAATCAATCTCCTGATATCAGAAAACATCCTGCACCCATACCATTGCAGGACACAATGGAATAAAGGGACAGGCTATCTGAGATGTCAATGTTTTGGAGTGATGCAGCAGGCTTCACTGTCAAGATTTTTACACTTATCACTATCAATTCATTTTCAGCCTAGAAAATTAATATGTGTCCAGGAAAGGAGCAGAATTCCTGTACAGATTGCAAAATTAAAGTTAAATGATAGCAATAGTCTGCAAAAGAGTAAAGAGAAAATCAAAGCAAACATGTCAACTCTCCCAAACAAGCTTGCTCTCATTGTCTTAAAACACCTGAATTATGAAAGTAGGCATATTGGCACAAATGAGGGTCACAATGGTTGCTGAACTGGAGTCACATTCCTTATATAATGAACATTTCTGTGTGATGAGGTAGGGACAATCTAGGATTTCAAACTTCAAGCACTACATGCCCAATAGTTCCATCTTCACAGATTGAATCTCTGCCTCTTTAGGACTTTAATATTCTGCAAAGAAATAGATTGCCTGAAGCCATTTGATAACAGCTCATCTTGACAGCAACTTGTCAGAGACATGTATGTTATTACTAAAGTACGCTTCCAGGTGTGTCTTGTGGAGTGATGTGAGTTTGACCAGATGAACTGGTCAAATGAGGATTTCTCATTTCAAAATCCTTCCTCTCAGGCTCTGTGCTGCTCTCTGGCTTCTTGAGCTCACAAAGAAGTCACATTGTCTTCTTCACTTCTATTTTCCAAGAAACTTCTGCTTTGGAAATGGTCAAACCCACATGGCAGCCTCTGAAACAGTAAGGCAAAATGAGTATTTATTTCATTGTTAAAGGTGAAATGTTAAAGCAGAATAGACTCAATTTGGGGGAGAATCGCTTGAAAGCCCATAGTGGAGCACTAGCATTCATTTGTACTTTGAATAATACCTGAACACAAGAAATTTTTAGATAATAAATGTTATATTCACATGGTTACATAAATCCATATCATAAGGAAGAGTTCTTGTCAAAAGTTGAAGTTTACTCTATTCATATACATCTATATACAATACCTAACTGCAAGTTCACACATTTTTGATTCAATTGGCAGATTATATATACTCAAGATTTATATATGTTTTTTTTTTTTTTTTGTTTTTTGTTTTTTTGTCTTTTTTGAGACAGGGTCTCATTGTGCAGTTCAGGCTGGCCTTAAGCTCACTTTGTAGCTCAGGCTGGTCTCGAACTCACAACAATCCTCCTGCCTCAGCCTCCCTAGTGCTGGGATTACAGGCATGCGCCACCATGCCCGGCTAATGTTTGGAGAATATTTTTATATTAAATTGAACTTTGCCTCATATTATTGGTTGCCATGTTTGTGCTCACAGATGCTAGAGAAACATTCTTTTTCTTTGTGAGTGCAAATTAACATAGATATCTCGTTATTTTTGCATTCCTTTTTAAATTCCATTCCCAACACTTCCTGAATTGTAAATTTAAAATACAATTACTGATTATATAAATACATAAAAATCAATTGATTTTAGCAAGATTCATATATGTAATGTAGCAATGAATGTGCTATACTTTACAATGATTGCACATTCTTTTTAATGAAACAGCACTGATGACCAACAAACAAAATTCTCTGATAGTATCAGTGAGAAGATGTCATCCTTACCAACAGAAGCAACGTTCCTAAAGGTTTCCCCCATTACATCTGTGTAGAGCTTCTTTAGGGATGGATTCAGCAAAGCCCACTCCTCTGTGGTGAAGTTCATAGCAACATCCTTAAAGGTCACTGCCTGCTAAATGATCATACATATATTTCTCAAAGGAAGGTTGAGACTCACAGCCTGGAATATTTTACATCCTCACATAAAAAGTTAAATTGAAAGCCAAGAGTAGTGTTGCATATCAGTAACCCCAGCGTACAGGAGGCTGAGGCAGAAATACTGTCCTGAATTCAACATCAGACTGGGTTCCACAAAAATTGAAGACCAGCGTGAACTAAGTAATGAGAGACTGTCTCAACAAAACAAAACAGCTGAATGGAGAATGAATCCTTCAAATCTCAATTCCATGACTTGGTCAAAAATTCCTTGTGTATCCATGCCTTTCAGACACCAATTCTATTGCTAGATTGCAGCTCACTACTAGTGCCAAAGCAGAACAGGAGCACTGTTTCACATTTGCTGGGTCTCACCAAGGGTATCTGTGCACTGTCTCTAAAGCAGTGCTCATAGTGGGGGCCTACAAGGCCACAATACACAAAGCACAGGAGCATATGAGTATCATTTTGATAGGCCATAGGAAATATCTCTTTTCAAATCTTATTATTATTAGTGTGTGTGTATGTGTGTGTTTGTGTGTGTGTGTGTGTGTGTGTGTGTGTGTGCAGTCTCACTATACAGCCCAGACTCATAGTGATCCTCCTGATTTCTACCTTGCTAGTGCTGGTATTACAGGTGTGCGTCACCACACCCAGACTCCATTGGCTGGCTGAACACACCTGGGGGCGCAGCCAGCATGCGCGGAGCCAGGGATGGAACCCTAGCCCCTGCACTTACCTAAGCAGAAGCTTAGTCCACTGAACTATACCACCATCCCTTCAAATCTTATTATTTACAACCCTGATCCCTTCTTTCTTTGATTATCCTTAAGCAGCATTTTGAAACTTGAATTTGGGTTCATAGAAAAGAACATAATGGGGGCCTGGGACCTAGCTCACCAGTCTTCCTGGCAAGTGCAAGGAACCAGGTTCAACCTCCAGTTCCACATGCCAAAACTGGACAAAGTGGCACACTCCTGCTAAACTGGAGGATCACTACGTGAAACTCTGTGCCAAATTAAAAAAAAATCTTAAACAGAAAAAAACATAATGGAACATTGAACATGGTGTATATATAATAACTAAAATGTTAAAGGAAAGATAGTTTTACTGAAACAAGTCTTTGAATAGTGAAAAAAGGCAATGGCTGCAAATTATTATTGTCTTTTTTAATGTATTTGGTACAGGGTCTCACTATACAGCTCAGACTCATAGTGACCCTCCTATTTTCAGCCACCCCAGCTGTGGGATTACAGGTGTATGCCACTAGGCACAGTCACTGTGTCCAACTTAGCGAGCCCAGGGATACAGTCGGCGCTACATGTGGTGCCAGGGATTAAACCCCAGTCACCGTGCTTGCCTAAGCAGGCACTTAGTCTTCTGAGCTATCTTGCTGGCCCAGCTGCAAATTATTTTATAGCTCAGTGTCATCAAATAATTACCTTCCACTCAGATATAAGAACTTCTAAGGAAAGAAAAAAACTAGGGTGGTATGAGGGGAAATGAATAAAAAGTATTATGTGCATTGAAAGCCAATATATCACAAAGTAAACAGACACAAATTGAAAATTTCAACCAGGTATAAGTTGTACATGCTTGCAACCCCAGCACTAGGGAGGTTGATGTAGGATAACTGCCTAGAACTTAAGGTCAGCCTCAGTTAAATGGCATTCTGAAATACAAAGTGGAACCCTGAGTCAAACTCCCCCCTAACAAAGTGAATCTTTGGGGAAAACAGTTCACTTAAAAATTATAATTGTACAGTATTATAGATTCTAACAATATTCAATATCTTCTAAGAAAGAAGGTTGATAACTACCAAAATATGTGACTGTCATGCATTGACTGCTAGTGTTAGTGGTCCACTTACAACACCCAGATGAACTGCATCAGAATATTACGGTGTGTGGAGGGCCCACATTAGGACTGCTGCCAACAACATTAAAAAAAAAAAAAAAAAAGAATTGGGAAGGAACAGGTGGTACTGTTGGTCCTCTTAGAGGAGACAGTCATGCTGGCTTTCTTTATATAAACACAACTATTCTCATCAGAGGACTTCAGGAACCTGTTGTCACTGAGGATGGCTTTACTACATTTGGGGGCACTCTGTTCCTTACATTCAGGATCACTTCTTGCCTCCAGTACAGATTCCCCAGCCTGCTAGCACAGATCCTTCATCCCACTAGCACAGACTTTCTACTTTCAACCACTGAACTTTGAGCCTTCCCAGCACAGATCCATGAAATAGATTTCCATGATACATTGCTGTGAGCATTGGGCCTCTGAATTGACTCATAGGATGTACTGCCATGGGCTCTAGGTCTACAGCTAGACTCATGTAAAACACTGCCATGAGATCCAGGTCCTCAGCTATATTCTCTGGGTCTTCATTTAGTATGTGAACAGATTACCTGTACCCTTTAGTACTTGACTCTATGGGTGATTCCTACAACATAATCCTACAAATTATGTATCCTGTATTAGATTGTTTTCCTTGCAAAGCCTGACTACAACAATGACAAAATGTATTCAAATTCAACCTTTCATGGGACAGTACCATTATTAGAGAAAAGTACAAATAGATCTCAAAATGGAACACAAACTTCAGTAAGTTGATAGGTATATGGAATATTGATCTTGGATAGAGCTGGATTTATACAAGTCTGGACAATATCACAATGTGTTTCATATTTGTTCAGGGGAAAACATATGTATTGGAAGCCTGGTTTGTACAGTCTTCTACATGTAATAATTATGTTACATATTGAAATGGGAAAGGTAACCTTGAATTCTTGAGGATTCATAATGAATTATGTTTAAATGTGAAAAGGTGTTCCTTAGAGGAACATATTGAATCCAAGGATAAATTGAATTCAATATGAAAATAATGAGATATAAACAAGTTTATAAAATATTTGCTGTGTGCAAAATATAAAGATTTTGTGTAGGAACAAAAGATTAAAGAACACAGTCATATAAAATGACTACAACATATCTAGCTCAAGAGACAACAAGAATCAAACTTTTTTTGAGAAAATCACCAAAGAAAATGGAAGCATGGAAGAAAACAATGAGCACATGCTCTTATACAAGACTGCAGAATCAGCTGATGCACTTGAGACTCATTTCCATTTCTTTACATTTTACCAACTGTGCAAGCCTGTGACTTTATTCTAATGAGCATGGGGAGAACAGAATACACTGTACTATTATGCCCAGAAAGTATTATGATTCTTTTTATGCAAAACTGAAAAATGCTGAATCACATGAATCAGAAAAAACTTGGTTCTTAATTCACATATCAACATTTGTGAACATTAGTGTAAGAAAAATCCTCTAAAGAAGTTTTCTTTGAAAATTTATAATAATCACTTTTTTAAGAATTCCAAGAGAGGAAACCTAAAGCACATCGTTCATAGAAATTCACACACAGTAAATTTAGGAAAAGTCACCAAAATGGAAGAGTAGTCACCCAAGGGGGAGAAGAGGGTGAGTCAGGTAGGCATCAATCACCTGCATGTTCTCACCCATTCCTCAAGGCCCAATGAAAAACTTTCTGAGTATTCCTGGAATACTTACATTACCAGATTTATATCTTAACAACAATTTCAATAATAAAATTTCTTGCAAATCATTTAAGCACTAAATCATCATTAAGAAAGACCAAATTAATTTATATCTTTCTGCATTCATGTATTAAAAAATGAGACAATATTCAAAATACTTATTGAATATTGTATTGCTGCTTGGAGCAATAAGCCAAGCAGCACAGTTGTAAACAAAGAGACCCACAGACATCCAGCAGGCAATGGTCAAATTCTATACTGCCCATCAGGAGAATAGGATGGACTGTCAGAGAAAGAGAGCAGATACCAAAGGTGATAAATGTCTACATATCTGGGTTATGGTCACAGTACTGCACCCACCTGAACAGGAGTGATTATTTTGACATTGATGAGGGGAGCCTGCATAGGTACCTATGCAGAAAGACACATTCATCTATCAATGATTCAACAAAATCTGCCAGTGATCAGATAATACTATAAAAGGCAGTTCTCTAAGAACAGTCCTTGATATATACTTGTAATGGATTAATCATTGTTCAACTTGGAACCAGCAGCTGACCTGAATCAGTATAATTCAGGGTGTGGAAGGCCCAACTGAGGATTGTTACCAAAAGCATAAAAGGAGGACTGGGAGGCAAGATGGCATGCTGCTGTTGCAGAAGCTTGTCCTGATGATTTTCCTGACATGAACTCATCTGTATGCACTGTCAGAGGATCTTAGGTCCTTTTTGTTGCTAAGGATGGCTGCTATTCTCTTCACATGAGCTCTGGTCCTTACTTTTAATGTCACTTCCTGGCTCCAGTGCAGATTCCAGGTGGTACAGAATCTCCACGTTGGCAGTGCAGACATTTTAGCTTCTATCACTGACCTGTGGGCCTTGCCAGTGCAGGTTCTTGATAGAGACTTGTTTGCAACATTGATGTGGCTACTAGGCCTTCAGTTGAAGACTCGCATGAGACACTGTTCTGGGTCATAGGCACTTCAGCCATGAGCTCAAGGTCTTCAGTAGGACTTTTGCAGGACATTATTATTGGATCCAAGCCCTTACCTGGATTTCCTGGGTCTCTAGGATGTGAAAACATCTCTTGCACTGCTCTGCATTTGACACTTTTGGGGGAATATTATAAAATGTTTTCATAATTATATATAAAGGGAATGGTGAGATAGTTCAGCAGACTAAAGCGCAGGCTTAGGCAAGCTTAGGTAAGTGCAGGAACCGTGGTTAGATCTCCAGCACCACATGCCACCCCAGCCTCACCCCCAGGGAAGGCTGAGCTGACCACAGAGTCCAGGCATGGTAGCATATGCCTGTAATCCCAACACTAGGGATGCTGAAAACAGGAGGATCACTATGAGTCTGAGCTACATAGTGAGACCCTGTAACATGCAAATACACTTAAAAAATTACATATAAAGCATGTATTCTGTATTAAATGTATTCCCTCGTAAACCATGACAATATTCTACTCAACAGACCATTAAATTACATGAGGTAAAACATGAATGTGAAGAGAAAAATTGATTCACAGCTGTGTCTATGTCAAAACAACTTCATCAGTAATACATAGCTGTGGAAGAAGGAAAGATCTGTAATGGAACAGTTAAAAATAACAGCACTATGCTTCCTTGGGATTGATTAGGTATCGCATAATCCTTTAATAACTGAACAGTACAAAATCACAAGAAATACTCATTCAAATAGATCATGTTTATAGCAGTAAGAAACAACTGAATTTTCAGGGGGATTTTTTTTTTTTTTTTTTTTTTTGCAGTACCAGGGATTGAACTCAGGACCCTGTGCTTGCTAGGCAAGCACTTATTCTACTGAGTTATCTCCCCAACCCCTTCCAAGGGGATAATTGAAATATGTTATGGATAAGTACCAACTTCTGAACATAACTGTAACTATTCTGTAGTGTAAACATAACAATTTTTTAATGGAAGAAATCAATGTGTTCCAAGTAATGGAAATTGTTATTAGCAGACTCTGGTGCCTATTAAAATGAAACTTGACATCAACAGTAAAAACATACCTACTAAGCAACTAAAAAATGGGTATTAAAACATAAATTTTTAAAAGACCTGACTGGATAGTTCATGTAACAGAAACTCTTATTCACTGATGTGTTTTCTGCCCTTTGAGTCAAGAGGGAGAAGACAAACAATACAACAACAGCTGCTTGAGTAGAGCCCAAATAGTACACTCTAGGCAAACCTTTCCTAGCCCAGGATTTCTCCAAAGACATTGACTTAATCCAACCCATTCAATCATTTCATTGAAGCAGCATTTGCTCCTAGCTTTGCAGAGCTGCTGCTGTCTATTCACTGGAGTCATGGTCTCTTTTGTTTTTGAAAATAGGATCACAACTGTGCCACTGCACTTCCTGAGTCAGTGTCCCACGGAGAGAATCACAAAACCCAAAGAAGAACCTGGGTCTGGGTCTAGCCAAGGGCAGAACACAATGTAATAGAAAGAAACATCTACGGCTGTCAGTGAGTAGAAAAGTAAAGGAGGCACTTCGCCTCATAGCACAGACTTTCTCAAAACTCATCCAGACATTTGCAGTGAACTAAGTTAAACCACATCAAAAAAAGAATGGAAATATTAAACAAAGAACCTGGTACAATCTTAAGATAGTATTGTGTGAAATCAAGATGAAAGAAATGAAAATTTTATTGAAAATGTGTCTCTGAAAAAACATACTTATTCCAAATTCATGAAGAAACCCAGAAATCTGTACACCAATCTTAATAGAAAAGCCAGAATTAAAAAAGAAAAGCCAAGATAATACTTGCAAAAGAGCCTCACCCTCAAATCACTTTTCTGTGAAAGGTACGAATAGCTATGATCTCAACAGAGTGAATTCTTCATAATATACTATTCACTTCTCAACACTGACATCTGTCTATCAACATACTAATTTCCCCACAGTAAAATTCACATCTGGAGTCATGTGATGGTTAGGCTTACTGTCAAAGTTGCCTAGGATATTAGTAAATCACATGCCTATGTGTGTTTGAGTGAGCACGGGGACAATGCCTGTCTTAAGTTACTTTTCTCTCATTGCTGAGACAAAATACCCAATGCCCAAAAGTAAGGAAAGAAAGGTGTATAAAGTTCACAGTGTGTGGAGTTTTCAGTCCATAATCAGCTGGCTCTAAGGCAGGGTAGCATGGCACCAGGCCAACCATTCAAGGCTGCAAAAGACGGCAAAAGTAGCAAAAGCAGCAAAAGCAAAAGGGGTAAGGGAATCAAGCCTCTTTTCCTCCCTTATATTATATGCTGACTACCTACCCATTCCATGTTCATAGCCTCCTCTTCCACAAACTCAGGATGTTTACAAAGTAAGGACCCTGGACTCCTGCTGAGTTAAACTGCTAAACTTTTGAAGTTGACACACATCCATTTATGCAAAAGCATTTAGTCCACCTGCAAAAGCTGCCAGAGTCCTAACAGTTTCAGCACTGCTGAAAAGTCCAAAGTCCTAAGTCTCTGCTGAGAGGTAAGGTCAAGCCACTGTACAAATGAAAACAAAGTTAAACACTTCCAACATTTAATGGCATAAGATATTTTCATTCCAAAAGTTACAAGCAGGAAATACACAGGACTGGGGCCAAAGCAAGTCAAATATACAGCAGGGCAAACATAAAGTCCTATATTTCCATGTCCAGCATCTGAAGAAATCTGTAGCAAATTGTGAATTCCAAAGTGGTTGAGTGACTCCACCTGTATGGCCCTTCTGGTGATTGTAGGTCCCATGGGCTGGTTTTGCTCTTTCCTTGAAGGTTTCTTCTAATGATCCCATTCCAGGCTCTTTCAAATTTCTTGGGTCTCCACTGTACCATTGGTTTCACTCTAATGACTTTACACACTGCTCTCTCAAAGGCACCGTGCCTGGCTTCCCAGACCTTCTGAAATTGGAAGTGAGGCCTTCTTACCACCATAATTCTTGCATTCTGCATGCACCTAAAGTCAGTACTATGTGGATGACATCAAGGTCTGCCAGGGGGAGCAGTACCCAGGCTTTCCTCATTCTTGACTGCAGGGTTTGAGTGCCTGGATTGCTGGGCACTCTGAATCCAATTTTGAGGACCTGATTCTCTATGCCGCTGTCATTCAGGAACACGGGGCCCTGCTACTTTCTTCTCAAAGCAAATCTTTTCATTTTTGTAGTTATGAGGATGCAAAGGGTGGAAATTTGCTGCTTCTTGCGATGCTCTTAGGCTATCTTTCCTATTCTGCTCCTTTTCAGCAATCAACATCTCCTAGCTCCATCGTTGTAGTCCACAGCTTACTAGAGCTTTCTTTCTGCCTAGCAGCACTTACCTTCATGGCATAGATTTGCTCAAACCTTATCTAGGTATGTTCAGTGAACTAAATAAAACCAAGTCAAAAAGTGAATGGACATAGTTATTAAATGAAGTAGCTGGTATAACTTGATGACACTATTACATAAAAGAATCAAGATAAAAGAAATGAAAATATTTCCAAATCTCAGAGAAGAAATATAATTATTCCAAATTCACAGAGAAACTCAGAATTCTACAGACCAATCTTAACTAAAAAGCCAGCATGATACTTGCAATAGAGCCTCACCCTCAATCACCTCTCTGTGAAGGGTAGGAAAAGCTAAGATCTTAATTCTTCATAATATGCTATCCCCTTCCTAGACACTGAAAGCTTATCTTTTTCAGCATATTAATTTTCCCACAGTAAAACTCATACCAATTACTGTCAAAATTACTACCCTGATAGATCATGAGGATATCAGGAAATCCAGTGTCGGGGTGTGTCTGCATAAAGCAAGAGGATATGATCTTGGAGATTCCCTCTGAGTACTGCAATGCCCCCTAATCTCCTATTCTCTCCCCATAGAAAAATTTCCACTGAATGTTGAAGAGTTGCTTCTGGAAGCCCCAAACACCCACGGACTACATCCAAAGGCAATGACATGTTCCAGAGCTCCTCCACAGAAAAGAGTGACTTCTTCTCCTCTTTTTATTTCACATTGGGTACAAGCTTATTGCTGGAGGACAAACCCCATTCTGGCAAGATTTCCCTTACTTAGTTTGAGGCCTACCAACCAAACAGCCAGACACACAAAGCTGCTTCTTCTCCTCCTCCTTTTTCCTCTTCTTCCTCTTCCTACTCCTTCCCCCACCTCCTCCTCTTTTGATTTTACTCATGTATTTGATACAGTGTCTCACTACACAGCTCAGGCTTGTAGTGATCCTCCTGTTACCAGCCTTTCCAGAGCTGGGATTACAGGTGTATGCCACCATGCAAAAAGCTTTAATAATGTGCTAGTGTTTCTTTACTCATTAAGGGGACATATCAAAATTAGTGATCACAAAAGCCAAGCATTCCATGTAAAAACATGTTCCATAACTACAAATTATAGTCTGAATTCAGCAAATGTCTGCAAGTAAAACTACACAATTTTTTTCTATGGTAATGAGATTACCCCCACAAAAAAAAAGTTGCCCAAAAATCTGTTCATGAGACACCTGCTCTCTACAGCTTGTCATTGGATTTATAGGAGAGTAATATTCCTTTTTCTTTTCTTTTCTTTCTTTCTTTCTTTCTTTTTTTTTTTTTTTATGTATTTGGTACAGGGTCTCACTGTGCAGCTCGGGGCCAGGAAAATAGCTCAGTAGAATAAGTGCTTGCCTGACAAGCTCAGGGTCCTGAGCTCAATTCCTGAGTTCAAAAATAAAGAATCTCTCTACACAGCGCTCAGACTCGTAGTGATCCTCCTGTCTCAGTCTCCCCAGCAGTAGGATTACAGGCTGTGCCACCACAGCCACTCCCAGTGGTGGCTCAGTGTGCCCCACGGGCAGGGCCAGTAGAACATGTGGTGCTGGGGATCAAACCCTGGTCCCTGCACTTGCCTAAGCAAGCATTTAAGTCTGCTGAGCTAACTTGCCAGCCCTTAATTTTTCTTACAAAAAAATCAAATATGCCAAAAACTCATTTCTAAATAGCAAGAGTTATAGGAAAATATAAATTCAATGTGAATTTAATTTTTTTTGCTGAACATTGGTTGTTCCCTAAAGATTCCAGTTGCTCTGTGCCAAATGGTAAACATGTTCTGTTCATTTTGAAAACTAATTTTTTAACCTCACACCTAACTTAACCCAGGCAGTGTGTCCTATAATAAATCATAACATCTTAAATGTGACATTATTACACAGGGCATCTCCCAGAAAGTCTAAAATTTCAGCCATGTTCCTTTCTCTTACTCTTTCTCTCCTTCAATTCCAGGATTTAACAACAAGAAATCTCCCCTGAAAAAAAATCTAACTCTAACTGCCTCTCAATTCATCCAATTTACTTACATAATATTTTCACCTGTAAGTATATAATGCTAGGTGTTTACTTACTCATATGTATCACTGAAAATCAGATTTTATCATGAATTTTAAGTAGAGAAATACTGTACAAAAATGAGCATTTCCATATTGCTCATCAATCACCACCTTTCATATATACAGAAGTTATAAAGACATAAATCCACATAAATATTTGTACTTGAATAATTACACTGTAGATACTTAAGTGAGGTAATTACTGATAGGTAGTTAGTAATGGACCAAGTCCAAGATACAGCAACTTCTGAGATGAAGTAAACTAAGTCTGTAGCTAAGGCTTGAGCCGGGTCACAAGATAGAGGCATGATGGCTAATTGCACAAGCCTTACCAACGGAAACAACAGTTCAAAGTCATATTGTAACCAGTAGCATCTGGTCAGGTAAGCCCAAATAATGGAACAAGTAGATGGATAAGCGGAACACCCTGACTCTCACTCCTACTCCTTCCAGGAATGAGGGCCACAATTTAAAGGTCCAAATGGCAATTTAGCAAGAGATGTTAATGGTATGAAACGAGCAACAAATGGCAAATATACTATCTTAAAAGCGAAGTACTAAATAGCACATTTTGATTCAGACAGTCACCTGCCCTACCTCAATCAATATATACATGTAGATGGTTTTAGTGGCATATTTAATACCAAACAGAAATACTATAGAAACTGTTAACTCTAAAACACTTTAAAATACTCAGAAAACAAGAAATAAATGCTTTTCCAGAAACTACGTATTTACAAAATTTCTGTTAGGAAATAAGAGATTTTCCTTCAATTATTAACTATAAGCATTATGAACATTCTAATACAAAAGTATTAGAAGTTAACTGTACTGTAGCATTTGTAGTACATTCTAATACAAAAAGTATTAGAATGTACTACAAATGCTACAGTAAACTTCACAATTTCAGGGGCCAGGGGAGATGGCTCAGTAGAATAAGCACTTGCCTGGAAAGCGCAAGGGCCTGAGTCCAATTCCCAGTTCCGAAGGAAAAAAAAAAAATCACAATTTCAATTTGTTTTCATTTCTCACTGGAAGGATGGAATACTGGCCCATTCCATCCTGAGAATGTAGTTTAATGCTGAACTACATTATTAGCTCACTCATGTGGTTTTGATGAAAATACGTGTTTTTCATTTCTTATGTGGTTCAGGTTGGCCTTAAAATCACCAGTTAGCCCAGGCTGACCTAAAAGTTGTAGGTGTCTTCTTGCATCTGAGTCCCAAGTGCTGAAATACAAGGCATGAGTCAACATGCCCAAACAAAACCCAAAGTTTTTAGCTAGTTATCAATGAAAATATAAAAATATTTATTACTAATAGTAGATTCAAACATGCAAGGATATCCACCGATTATGTGAATATAATGAACATTGTAGAGAATGATCTATATTTTCAAGAATATATTTAATTAGAAGCTTCAGCTTTAAAATTTTACTTCTAAACTCTGCCTTAAAGGAAATTAACTAACTGCCACAAAGTGGTTCCTCACTTTGTGCCCATAGCCCATACATCATGTTGTTGAAGAAAATGCCTCTTCCCATATCACTGTACTACAAGGACATTATTATAAACATTAAAAACATATCCAGAAAAAGTTAAAGTGAAAATTTTGCAAAGAGATAATACATACAATAGAATTGGAGAATATGATCTGAATATTGGGAAGAAAATGTACAGACTTTGATTTTGGAGATGCAGTCTGCTATAGGTTTATTACATTATATACTTAATACAACTATATATATATATATATATATATTTCAATAATACACTAAAACAAGATAACTTCAAAATCATCTATAAGACTCTCTTCTACAAAAGCAACAAACACTGATATGTTTGAAATCCTAAACAAAAATACAGTGATGTTCTCTCAAATTATTTAGAAAATACTTTATAGTCATTTAAGCCTCAAATTCAGACATGTATACACACTAAACTTCAAAGAAATATTTTCCTCTAAAGCACACTGAGATTTCATAAGGCTGGCATTACAAACCAAGAGTAAATTGTGATTCATAAATTATTCATGGGACCAGGGAGATGGCTCAGTAGAATAAGTGTTTGCCTGGCAAGTGCAAGGGCCCCAGTTCAATTGCTGGTTCCACCAAAAAAATGAAATAAAACAGTTATTCATGATAGTAAATTGCTAATTATGTAGGCTATCAGAAACTTATTTTTCTATAAAGTATTCAAAGGTACACTCTCCATAGAGTCAAACAAATATAAAATAAGAATCTAAGGCCAGCCAGATAGCTCAGCAGACTAAAGCGCATGCTTGGGCAGATGCAGGATGGAGTGCTGAGCCGGCCACAACCCCAGGGCACACTAAGATGGCATGCACCTATAATCCCAGCACTTGGGAGGCTGTAAACAGGTGAATCACTACAAGTTCAATCTGTGCAATGATACCCTGTAGACCCTGTACTAAATACATAAAATAAAATTTTTTTTAGTTATGAACCTAAGTTATGGAAAGTGTAAGAAAATGACCTGCTGATTTAAGAATGAGTACATCTGTGAAAGCAAATTGTAAAGACACCAATCTTAATGTGACTTAGAAAGATACAAAAGTTAATAATAAGAATTTCAATTCACCACAGAAAATTTTCAAAGAAAACACTATTCAGTTGAAGAAGTCACAAGAATGTATATTGATTCTTTATAAGTGATAATGAAATATCTGCAAAAATGACAGCAGAAAGAAAGCTCACTAGAATATTATCATATGATAATATGACACAAACAGATAATTTACAGAACTTACAGAAGAAATACCAAAAAAATGCCTAAAAATGGAGACAAAAAAAGAAGAAAAAAAAGAAAGGAAACAAATTTCACTAGGAGTCTATGAAATCTGTCAGATTAGAAAAAATAAAAATCCAATGTTGATTGTTACAAGAAACAGAATATATATACCACTGTTAGGTGTAGTGTGGATGGTATATGATAAGATTTTAAATGACACGCGTTCAGAGAAGCTTCTGAGAATTCAAGAAATTGTCTCAAATCTTCTTTGGGGACAGCAAATAAGAGAGTGTTCCCATGAGAAATTTGTATCAGTGACAGAATTAAACAAGCCTTCTCTCCCAGAAATGTGGAAAGGTAAATAAAATAGTACGTATAAACACAATAGAGACCCTGCCAGAAATTATATCTAAATACAGTAGCACAAATAAATCTGGAAAATATCACTGATTCAATCAATTAAAATACACAATGAACTCTCTAACATAGTATGTGAGTACTAGAAGTATTTGTGCATGAGGTGAGAGTGCAACTCAGGGGTCGAGCACATGTGCAGTGCTCATCAGTACCTAGGGTCTGCAGCCAGCATAAAAATTGTACATGAATCCATGGGGTACAATCTATTAGTGACATGCAGGGGCAAAATGTGTTAAGAAAACATCTGCAGCAGGTGTGTCCAGCACAGCACGAGGGATATTTGGGGCCAAGGTTTCTTTCTCATATGACCATCGTGTTTGTTATGGGACATCGTTATCCTCTTTGACTTCCACTGCCAAGATGATACTAAATCTTTCTTACATTCTAGGTCATAAGTATAAGAGAAAGTTGAGACATGTTTTTAAGTTTTCTGATGTGCACAGTCACCATGACCAGAAAGGCACTGACTCAGCAAGTGCACTGGACACACCAGCTATTGAAAGACAAGATACAAGAATGGGCAAAGACCACAAGACTTGACAAAACTCTATCTCTGCAGCACAATCTCAGTCTCAGTGAATCTACACACAGTACTTTGTTTTTGCGCACTCTTTCCTTTTCCTTACGACCTGCATACATTCCAGATGTCAAAAGTGTGAAAACCCAGAACAGGCTCCACTGCTTCATGCTGTATGATGACACCACAGGGAGAAATACAGACTAAAAGGTGCTTTGAACTGCAGCTGTCAGCTTTACCTCAGCTGTGTCATAGGCCCATCTCATGGACACCTCCAGGGTAACAAGTTGTGTCTTCAGTGAGTAAGCAAGCTAAGAAAACTTAGAGGATTAAGGAATTGCAGTCAATTGGAAATTATGAAACATATGACAAAGGCCCTCCATCATCTCTTTCCACAGAGAAATAAATCACTACAAAAACAAAGATAGTGGACAGACATGCTATCAGGTCCTTAATGGCATGGAAATAGAAGTGGGATTAAATAAATGGGCAAACTGGGATAAAAAGGCAGATATTTACCTAAGGTTAATCCAGACTCAGCATTATTAGAAGTATGGAAGTATTTCCCTTCAGTCTTGCGCATGCTTGAAGGATTGTGTTCCAAATACTCAGGTCACAATCTAATCAGTGGAAGTCCCACTCCTATCTGCTTATTATGGTGCTGCAAGTGAGCCAGTATGATCAGACTATGGCACCTCTCAATAACAACAACAATAAACAAAGCAAGCAAGCAAAGAAACAAAAGTCAAAATCCAGAGTAGTAGTTCCTTTCCCAAATACTACTCATATTTTTGTCCTTTTCAGTAGCTCCAGGGAAGCTGAGTAATATAGCTGTCAAAAAAAAGGAAACAAGGGCTGGGGATATAGTTCAGTAGCATAATAAGTGCCTGCTAGGTAAGACCAAGGTCCTGGGTTTGATCCCCACTGCCAAAAAAAATCCAATTCTTATTACTTTTCACAGTGGAATTTTTTTTTTTTTTTTTTTTTGGTCTTTTTGAGACAGAGTCTCACTATGCAGTTCAGGCTGGCCTTAAGCTCACTCTGTAGCTCAGGCTGGTCTCGAACTCACAACAATCCTCCTGCCTCAGCCTCCCGAGTGCTGGGATTACAGGCATGCGCCACCACGCCCGGCTTCACAGTGGAATTTTTGAAGAGTTAAAGTAGTCATACTACTTGAGTTAAAAAGGGAAGATGTAATGATCAACCCCAAAGAAATTCAAAAGAAAATGTGCTGAAAATTAATAGAATATGCCAAATTAAGAAAACAATATTGGGATACTTTAAACCTGCTCAACACTTGTTTGGTCTGTGTGTGGTGAAATATATGTAACACAATTCAAAGTCATAATAGAAATGCTAAATAGTGCATTCACTGTACTGACTGCAGTGCTCTCCAAATCACTGCTTCTTTACAACTGGTGTCCTGTGGTAGAGGAGGGATTCATTACTGCTCCACCATCACAAGCAAATATTGTACCATGTCTCTAGTGTGCAAAAAGAATAAAATTAAAACCTTAATATGAGGTGTTTGCTGAATAATTTTGCTTTTATTCTTCACTATGGGTGATTTATTACAGGGCCTGGTACAAGTTAAATGAGTTACTGTGCAGTGAAGATAAATCACAGTTTATATTTCATTCTGAAAGAAGATCGTATTCTACTGTCCAGTCTGGGACCTATAACACTTTCTGTCTCAGTCTCCCAAGTGCCTGAAAGTAAAGGGATGAAACTGCATGTTCAACTTATTTTTACTTTACCCAAGCACTGAAATCTTGGTAAATCATGATCAATAAAGAACTCAAATCTTAAACTGACATAATGGTACATGCATGACATCCCAGTCAATGACATATAAGAACTATCAAAAGATCACAACACACTAGACAACTTAATGATACATGGTTTCAAATTTTAAAAAAATTAAACATTTGCAGGTACATACCTCGGAGCAAATTTCCAGGGCTCAATTTCACTATGATAAAAAACATCAAGCACATCTTCAAATATTCCATGTCAACTTCAACCATGGTGTTCACAAACTTTTTAACCTACCCTAAGGGCACACAGTTTCTTAATTTCCAATTTTGCCTCAAAAATGACTACATATTCTGGTTTAGTAGAACAAGCCTATAATCCCAGAACTCAGAATACTGAGGCAGGAGGATCACTGTGAGTTCAAGGCCAGCCTAGGCTACATAAGTGAGTTCAAGGCCAGCCTGAACTACACAGTGAGACCTTGTCTCAAAAAAAAAATCACATGAACTAGTCAGTGTTTAAAAAAACATTTTTATCTATTACTAAGTTATCTTTCTTTCTCCATAGCTGAGACTTTTACCCAATTCACAGATGAAGGAAGCACACAAATCCTCTTTCATACTTAACCCGGGAACAATCTGTCAGAGAACATCTTATATTTTGTAAGCCCTAGTACTGGCATTCTTTATTATGTCATTCTTTTCCACATTCTTTTTATTGTCCTTTACTACACCAAAGCAGAAAACCCTTCATGCTTAACCAGTGATATCCATACACAACTTCAGTCTGGGGCTTCTCCTTTGTACTCATTCTGCTTTTGAAATCTACCTGAGAGTAGTTCAATATTTAAGCAATGTTTATGATAAAGCCAAGTTTTATAGCTATTAATTCAGAGATGACACCATTGTTCCTTTCCACTCATACAGATATCACATGCATATGTCCATGTGAATGCCCAAATTCAGGTGTTTGTCAGAAAGGTTTTAACAGGCAGCCAATTCCATAAGTGATTCCTAGCAATAAAGTCCAACCCTGCTCTTGCTGCTCCTTTAACATCTGCTTCATTTTTCTTAGAATTCTAAACTATGTGGCAGTTCTCGTTTCATTAGTCTAATTGTGAGTAGGAGTGTCACCTAAAGAATTCAGTAAGGTTATAAGATTGTTTCGCATTGCTCTGTATAAAACCAAGAAGTGCTCCACCACGGAGGCTTATCGTCACACTTCAGAATTCTCAAGAACTTGCTAATACCTTTCATGGGTTTGAAAATTGAGGACATATTGCAAACTTAAATCACAATACATAGAAAAGCAGAACGTTGAGGAATGGAGTGGTGGCCATGAGGCCTTGCATCACAGACATTTATGTTTTACATCCTCCAGATATGCTGCGTTCAGGAATGAGAACGGGGACCTAGCTCACTACAGCTGCACCCAGCTCCAAAATACATCTGTGTCAGGGTCTCCTCAAGCTCCTTTCTCTCCCCAGACTGCTGGAGGTGCCACGACGGTAGGAAATTTCAAAAATGGTATTGTGGGTTTGTGCTGTTACAGTAACTACAGGGTTTTGAGGACAGAGAACTACCCTTTCCCCAGCAAGGAGGAATAAGGAAAGAAAGGACTCACTGCCAGTCCCCGAGGACGTAAGGCTCTGAGGCAAAACGGGAAGGCTCTAGCCACCACAGCTGCTTTTGACCACTTCTAACTGGTCTCACCCGATTCCACCCCATTTCAGGTCTCCCATCCCACAACTTCACCATTGCGTGGTTTGAGGGTCTCCCAGGATCTTTCTTAAGCAGGCCACAGCGAATAGAAGCCACACAAAGCGGTCTAGCAAGCATTTCTCGCTCAGCATTACGCTCGGGACAGGCAATTGACACCACGACAGCGGAAAGGACCTCCTATTTTGCCCACCTGATTGGACAGTTCATATAGCCCGCCCCTCATCACTGATTGGCGTCTGTGTCTTGCTGGCCTCCTGAGCTAAAAATAAATTCAGAAACAAACCCTGACTTGCAAGAGTGAATCCCCCCCAAAAAAATTGCAAAGCAGAGACTTTGGAAGCAGGTTGTCTTTTACAGTGTTGACCTCATCTCGCCTGAGGAATACTTACATTGAGGCTTTACCTCTGCCTTTTTAATGCTGCTCCTGTTTTCCTTTCTTTTCTTTTTTCAATATTTTGGTGGTACCAGAGATCAAACTCAGAACCTTAAGCTTGCCAGGCAAGCACTTAACCCACTGAGCTATTTCTCCAGCTTTCTGCTCCTGTTTTCTTAGAAGGCTCAGGGGCTCTTCCTACAAAGAGTTACAAATGTGTACAGAAACTTTCAAGTTCAATATTTTAGGAAAGAATCAATCTCCTGATGTCAGAAAATGTCCTGAGCACAGTCCAGTGCAGGCCAGAATGGAAGAGAGGGCAGATATGTTTGAGAATTGATATTTTGGAGTGATGCATCCCACTTCATTGTCAAGATTTATCTCTCCATCAAGTTATCTCTCCATCAATTTACACTTATCTCTCCATCAATTTATTTTCAGCCTTCAAAATTAATGTATGCCCACAAAAGAAGCACAATTACTCTGTAACTGAAGAAATTAATAGCAATAGTCTGCAAATGAGTAAAAAGAAAAGCGAGCATGTCAACTCTCCCAGTTAAGCTTGCTATCTAATTCTGAAAGGAAGCACATTGCTGAGCAGAAGGGTTGCAATGCTTGCCAAAATGGAGTTAATTTCTCATAGAATCAACTATTTCTGTGATGAGGCAGGAATAATTACAGACTCTAAGCTACCCTTACTCAATTGTTCCCTCCTCCCACATCGAAACCTGTGTCTTCAGGACTTTGATAGTCTGAGAAGGAACATATTGCCTGGAACCATGTGATTCACTTGTTAACAACCTGTCTGGCTTCAGAGATAAGTAGATTATTAGCCATTACACATTTTGGTGTTTCAAGTGGAGTCATGTGAGTTTCACCTGACGGCCCTTATCTGCCCCGGATCCTTGTTCTCATAAGGAAGTTACCTTTTCTACTTCACTTCTAATTGCCAAGATATTTCTTCATTGGAATCAATCAAACCCAAACTACATCCTCTAAAAAAATGAGTCAAAATAAATGATTTTTGTTGTTGTTGTTTTATTTAGTACAAGGTCTACACAGGTCAGACTCATAGTGATTCTCTTGTTTTCACCCTTCCAAGCACTGGGATTACAACCACGTGCCATCATGCCCAGTCTCAATCCTCATCTCAGTGCAGGGGGCAGGGCCAGCACTGCACAGCATGCCAGGGATCAAAAGGAAGGGTATTGCTGAGCAGAGGGATTGCAATGCTTGCTGAAATGGAGCTACATTTCTAATATAATCAACTACTTCTGTGTGGTAAGGCAGGAATAACTACAGATTTTGGACTCTAAGCTCCCCTTACCGAATCGTTCCCTCCTCCCACATTGAAACCTTGTGTCTTCAGAACTCTGATGGTAGGAAAAGCAGGCACTTTAATCCATTGAGCTATCTGTCCTGCCTCACAGTTTTTCTATGTAATATTTCAGCTTGATTCCAGCAATTCTTTATATATCAAAACTTCTTTCTTCTTCAATCTATTCTCCTCCCTTCAGGAAAAACTACCTCAGTGCAAAGTGGCAACGTGATGAATTCATGTTGAAAGTAAACCCACTTCTAGAAACAACTTAACTTGTGTTACACAGTACAAGTTGATACAGGGCTCCTTTATTAGCTCACAATTTCACATGTGTGTGCTGTTTTAGAAAAACTTAAGCAGAATACTCACCAAGATGTGAAGAGGTGTACAGCAATGCTTGCTGGGAATAGCCCTCTAATAACCCTTACAATGTTGACAGCAAGTAATAGAACACTTCCACGTCCAGGTAGGCACCCTAAAATTTACATGCTGCTTTTCTATCTGGAAGTGAACGGTCCCTATAATTGCATGAGTCCCAAGTCTATATTATTCAGGTTGCATTCCAAATATTCCCATTTTTGAAAGGCTTCTTTTGCTTCTGGACCATCTTTCAACTTTACTGAAGACAATGGATATTTGCCCTAGCTCATCACACTTTATTCTATGTTGCTGTTCCCAACAAAAAAGTGACTGAAGTAACTCATCATGATTCAATATGCCTTCTAAATTTCTTATTTAGGGAACTAAATATTTAATGAACAGAGTTGAGTTATGGAACCTTTACTAGGTGATGGGCACATTTTCTCTCCTGAATGGTATGATTTTTTCTTTGAAAATGGGTGATATGTGACTCAAGTGAGTTTCTAATAAAAGTATTCACTTGTCCTTTCTACCACACACATGGTTATTTGGCATTGAAGAAAATATTATACAGCTTTGCATGGAGATAAACACCTGTAATCCCAGTGCTCAGAAGGCTGAGGAGGATCACCAAATGGTCAAAACCAGCCTGTTACATAGTCAGACACTGTCTCCAAAATAAATAAACAAGCATAATGCAGCCAAAGTTCTAATTAGATTTTTATTCCATTCTCTTACACTTTGCAGCCTCAAAATTTGAAAAGTGCATTTCACCTCTTTATTAATTATCGTTCATATGACTTTCTGACATGAGAATGGATAAAACACTTCTACATTCATCTTCTTGGAATAGGAAAGAAAGCATTCCCACTCAAGATGTCTAAAAAAGCACTAATGTTGGAAGGGGAAATGTGACAGCAGGCTAAGGATGAATGCACAGAAACTTGGATGGGAGGGATTCTTTGATTTCTTTAGTCAAACTGGAGGATGTACTCCTTCTTGCACATGTGTGCACCAATTTTGTCTTCAATAATTCACTTAATAAGTGCCATGAGTATGCAAAATATAGACAGGGTCTTATAGGCCTACAAGCATCTTTAATAGAAACCTCTACTAAAACTCTTTCTAGAAGCTGGCAAAAATATGTACTATGCCTGAAGGAAAAAATTCAAGCAGCTAATAATATAGAAATTTTTCTAAATAATTTTATAACAAATTTTTATCATAGATGAGATGAGGAAGTGGCATGACAATGTATAGTTCTTCCCAAAGTGTACGCTCAAACCAATTATTTTACATTTCTAATGAGTGATGAATACAACTTTAAGTATTTTCAGAAATATAACCACTGTAAATTGTATTACTCTTTTAAAAGATAAGGGGAAACTCTTGAGAACATATAATAGAGCTAGTCATGTTAATTTTGTTCATGTTAAAATTGGTTTATTAATTTCATTTAGCATAAATGTAGTAAAGAAATACATAATGAAATGTTTTCAGGAATGATTATATTGTAAAACAATCACCACAATTTCTCTAGCTACTATAGTTACCACTAAAAACATCCACCTTTCAACTATGTGGGAAAAAAATCTGAAAACAACTCTCTCAGCAAACAGCCAGCAGCTGCTGTATTGATTTCTCATAGTCCCTTGCTACTTTTAAGAAATCTTTCTTTTTGTGATTGCTAACAGCAAACTTGGTTTCTATACCTCAGATCTTGTCCTCACGTGGCTTAATCTGCTGCAAATACTTTTTAGTGGAATGTTTTTCTTCTGGATATCTGCTTGAGTCTGCCTTATGGATTCTTATTTTTTTCTATGCTGAGCACTCACAGCTTCCATCATTTTCTTAAGCACCTCTATTTTTTTTGTCCATATCTGCTCTAGAGTCACTATGCATGGTTTTCATTGTGGACACCATCTCTGTGGTTATCTGAGAAATTATTTTTAATTATTTTTTTCCTAGAGCCTCATTCTGTTGCTTTGTTGTTACTACTTCAGAGACAGTTGGGTAGTTTTTGCACTGTCACACATCATTGTCCCTGAATTTGCATTTGGTAAACTGGATGTCTGGCAGTGCATCTAGTTTAAGACTCTTTTTAAATTAAATTCCTTGGGTGATAGTTGTAAATTGTCTATGGTGAATTGCTTCATTGCTATCATTTTAGAACCTTTAGGAAATGACCTCTTTGAGTTATCTTCCAGGTGTAGTTTTTGGGGGGTTTTGAATCTGTTGCAAGATCCCCCCCACTTGTGGGGGACAAGAAGTTGCTGCCAGTCTGGCCCTACGCCACAGTGTGTTTGGCAGCCCTGAAGTAGTCTCAGTCTTGGAAAACCAGGAAGAGCAGCTATTAAGAACAATTATGCCTCTTGGCTACAGTAGTACCAATGACAACAGCAGAACACAGCCTAGAAGGTGGCAAACTGAGTTAATTATTAATTTGCCAGTTTTAATCATACGAACTAGATTAGTGGTTATATAACAAAATCTAAAACAATCAGAAAAACTATATGAAAAAAATTCATATTTAAGGGCTGGGGAGATGGCTCCATGGAATAAGTGCTTCCCTAGCAAGTGTAAGGTCCTGAGTTCAATCCCCTGTTCCACCAAAAAAAAAAAAAAAAAAAAAAAGAAGAAGAAAGAAAACTATATGAAGTATACAAGTCTTTCTATGTCAATTTTTCCCCCATTTGGTTCAAATTTAGGGAAAGAAAAGAAAGTGGAAGAAAAGATTAGAAGCCTGGAGAACAAAAGCAGATCACACTAACTTTGGGAAATTGGTACAAAAGACTAGAAGGAAAAAAGGAGAGAAGAGATAAATAGCATGACAGACTACAGCCACAAATAGGCTAGAAACCACATTCATACTCATAAAAACAAGATCAAACAATGAAGGAGAAAAAACAAAAACACAACAAAAAGAAGAGAGAAGAAAAAAGGTTTCTCTCTGCTGTCACTGGTAGACAACATGTGTAGTCAGGGACCCAATCCATGTTGATTTCTTCCAGGAAGCCAGAAGTTGTCTTTTGGCAGGGTAGTGGGTAATCTCAGCAGGCCTTCACCTTCTAGCCATCAAATTCCTTTACTTTGTTAGGCCTACAGCCAGCAGCACACCTACAGGACTGAGCTCAACTGGCCCCTCTTCAGCATGATTCCTTGTCAATTCATCTCACATGGGATGAATGAGCCCTCCACATTCACTGACAGCTAGTGCAGCCTTTGCGTCCACTCCTCCATCTATCCGTGGAGGCCTCTGGAGTTGCCCGTGTCTGCAGATTTGAATCACTCCTCTAGCAGTGAGTCCTGACTCTGCTTCTTCCTCTTTAACGTTTCTACCTTCACTCTCTTTATAGGCTTTAATTAGTGCCTTACATCCTTTCTGGGTCCAGGAGACCTACATCTTCCCTTGACATCCCAATATTGCTATATTTCATTGTCTGGATCGCAACTGTTATTAGAGAGGTTCTTTCTCTGCTGCTTATCATCTACCATCTTGGTTTTCCCCCCAGAAACACCATTATTAATAATAAGAGGATTTTAGGTAGTAATTGCTGGAGGTTTCAGCCTATAATCAGCTAGCTCCAAGACTGGGTGGATGTAACAAGGGCAACAGTTCAAGGCAACAGGAAACAATAAAAGCGAAAGAGACATAAAAATCATGGCTGGAGGTATATCTGAAGAAGCCAAGCATCAAGGTGAAAATGCATTGGCCAAGCTCACATGCCTACCAAAGGCATAAATAGTAACTTGAAAATATACTGTAATCACCACCACATCCTCCAGTAAGTCCATAGAGACATCAGTCAGCAAGATCCATGACCTTGGATCTGGACTTATCTCTTCTCCAAAATGCCTCTGCACTTTCCAAGTACATGTCTATG
>PVKA01028782.1:8250-18952 GCA_004027165.1 Ctenomys sociabilis
TTTTTTTGTCTTTTTGAGACAGGGTCTCGCTATGCAGTTCAGGCTGGCTTTAAGCTCACTTTGTAGCTCAGGCTGGTCTCGAACTCACAACAATCCTCCTGCCTCAGCCTCCCTAGTGCTGGGATTACAGGCATGCGCCACCACGCCCGGCTCACAATTTTCAAATACCACTTCTTTTTTTAACTGACAACTGAACCCAGGGCCTCTGCACTGGGCTATGTCAACTTTTTTATTTTTATTTATTTATGGAATCCGGGATTGAACTCAGGCCCTTATACTTGCCAGGGAAGTGCTTATTCCACTAAGCCATCTCCCTGGCCCTATTTTTATTTATTTATTTTGAATTTTTGAGATAGGGTCTCACTATGTAGCCCAGGCTGGCCTCAAATTCAGGCCTCTCCAGGGCGCTAGGGCTTGGATTATAGGTGTGTGTAATCACACCTGGCCCTATTTTTCATTTTGAGACAGGGTCTCACTAAATTGCTAAGTTGTCCAGGTTGGGCTTGAATTTGCCATCCTCCTGCCTCAGCCTCCCAGGGCTAGGATTATAGGTCTGTGTCACCATGGCTGGCTACAAAAAGCACTCACTAACCTTGGAGTTTCCCTCTGGTAGTTTAGCCCTGCATGCACCGCTGGCCCAGCATCCTTGGGACACGGGTACCACCAGGAGACCAGTAGCCAGAAAAGGGCTGGTCCCGAAATTGGAGGGGCTCTGGGTGTGATGCTCATGGTGCGAAGCCTGCTGGTGCCCACACCAAAGAACAACTAGAAGTTGGGGCCCCAGCACCCTGGGGGTGGTGGTGGTAGAGGGAAAGTGGGGGGAGGACAGGTCAGGGAAAGAAACAGGCAGCGGGGCCCAGCGGGCTGGCAGGGTCTCAGCAGCAGCCCGCAGCGCTGCGCTTCACGTGGCACGGCTTGCAGAAGAGGTGGTCGTTCAGCGGGTAGCAGCCCTGGTCTGTGGGCTCTGTAGACAGGGGGACACTGCAGTCCTGTGGGGACAGAGGCCTGTGTGGGTGTCCGTGGTGGGGCGGCACGAGGAGGAACCGGACCCTCCTCTCTCCACCCTCCCTGCCCGGCTTTGATCCCCAGGGAGGTAGGCGCGAAGGCAGAGTCCTGTGGCAGAAGCAGGGACACCTGGAAAAGGTCTGCAGGGATCACAGTGTTAGGTAGTGAGCCTGCGCGACCCTGGAGCCTGCGGGGAAAGTGAGGCCCAGAGGGGGCGGGGCTGCCCCAGGCCACGTGGGTGGTTGTGGATATTTCCAGGCTGAACTGAGGGTTTGATTTTTGTTTTGTGTTTTTGGGATTGCTTGGAGGGCCTTCACACTGGGCTGCACCCCTGGGCCTTTTTAAAATTTTGAACAAGGATCTGGCCCAGGCTGGGCTTAAACTTGTGATTCCCCCTGCCTCAGCCTCCCAGAATGCCGGGCTTATCGGCGCCCACCCCAACGTGGGGGAGGGGACCGGCACCTGCCCTCACTTCCTGCCCACCTCATCTGGGGGCTGCACACGCGGCTAACAGGGATCCCATCATTAACTTTTTTTTTTTTTTTTTTTTTGGCGGAACCTGGAATTGAACTCAGCCCCTTGTGCTTGCCAGGGAAGCGCTTATTCCACTGAGCCATCTCCCAAGTCCCCAAGACGTTTTTGGTTTTTTTTTTTTTAATTTTTTTTTTTTTTTTCAGAACCGGGGATTGAACTCAAACCCTTGCACTTGCCAGGGAAGCGCTTATTCTACTGAGCCATGGCCCCAGCCCGGGATCCCATCATAGGACCTAGTCACAGATAGGCCTCCTCTGTGGCCGGCTGGCAAGGCGCCCTCGTGTGGCTGCTCTGTGCAACTCCACCCTAAGTCTGGAGGAAAACAGCCCCTAAACCCCAGGATCTGTAGCTGTCCCCTGCTTTGACACAGTGAGAGTCACTCTGCAACAAACCCTGTGTTCTGAGGTTCAGGCTGGCCTTGAACTCTTGAACTCCTGCTTGGGGATCCTCCTGCCTCAGCCTCCTGGTGCTGGGATTACAGGTATGCACCACCATGCAGTGTCCAGTCCCAACCTCTAAAACAGCACTACTAAAATCCCAACTCCAACTTCTGTAGTGGCCTAGCAAGGTCCCAGGGGCCAGGCACGGGCTTATCGGTGCTCTGGCTGGACTTGGAAAAACACCAGTCACCGCCCTGGGTGTCTGTCACACCTCTCAAGATGCTTTATCCACCTGACCCTGAACTGTAACCACATGCAACGAGGATGAAAAGGACCCAAGGACAAGGCAGTTGTCCCCTTCCCAGCACCCTGAGGCCCTGAACAGGTTCACGCAGACACAGCAGTGCTTAGAGTAACCCATGGGCTGACCGAGGGCAGCTGGGACTTCCTGTCAGGGCCCCCCCAGCACGGCCACCATCAGCAGAGAAGAAAGAAATGTCAGTGACAGCCAGGCTGGTGGTGCACACCTCTCCTCCCAGAACTTGGGAGGCTGAGGCAGGAGGCTTGCTCCCAGTTCAGGCTATCCTGGGCTATGTGATGAGACAGACAGTGGTGGAGGCGGCAGCTGAGTGCCCTCCAGGCTCAGCCTGGCTGCTGCCACCCTGTGGCCTCCCTGGCTGGGCACTGGGCCCTTCCCTTCTGTGGCCGCACAGAGGCTCACTCACTTCCCTTGGCCGGGGGTGGGGTGGCCCTTCCTTCTGGAAAACCACTCACCCCCAGACTGTGTCTCAAGGTCCCCTTCCCCTCCCTGCCTTCTCTGCCCAAAGCATTTCCTCAAGCTCCTTTCCAGCACCTGGAGGGGACCCCTCTGCACCTGTGCTGACAGAACCCGTCTGTTGCCTGAGTTCTGGCTCCCAGCCTGCCCCAGGAGCTGTCAATCCAGGCATCCCAGCCCCCAGCCCCAGATGCAGTGAGAAGCCTTCCCAGGGACCATGGTTCCCTGCACGGGTCTACTTTCTGTTTCCTGGGCTCCTGAATAGGGAGAACAAAAAACCCCAGCTCTCTGTGCCCAAGCACTGCTGGGCTTGCACTGCAGGCTTCCTGTCTCAGCCTCCCAGAATAGTCATGCACGCATTTCTAATCAACAGGCTGCCTGTAACTGTGCTATCCTTCAGCTCTGAGTAGAGAAGCCCAGCCTGGACAACAGGTCCCAGGCCTCGAGAGCTGAGCTCGCTACAGGTGCCACAGCCCCAGCCTGGCAGAAGCGCTCACCTCACATCGGTAGCAGCTCTCGTGGAAGTTCCGCCCCATGCACTCGATTTTGAAGGCATCCTTCCCGTCCCGGGGGATGATGGGATTCTCACAGATGCTGCACACCGGGGCGAATTTCCTGGAGGAAGCGAGCGAACTGAGTCAGGAGGCCAAGGAAGTGAGCTACAGGGCTGGGCTGCCGGGGTCCTCCTGAGTCAGAGACTGCACTGTGCCGCTGTGTACAGCGCGCACGTGTGTGTGTGTGTGTGTGTGTGTGTGTGTGTGTGTGTGTGTGTGTGTGCAAGAGAACTGAGAAACATGCTTCTGAGCCCTGGACTCTTCTCAATGGTCTATTAGACAACACCACTTTGCCTTTTTCTGCAAGGACTGGGTTTTGAACTTGGGGCCTTTGCACTGAGCAACACCCTCAGTCCATCTGTTTCTTTATTTTGGGCACTGGAGATTGAACTTGGGACCTTGTGCTTGCCAGGCAGGCACTTGCTTATACTGCTGAGCTATATCTGCCCCGCCCTTTTTTTTTGGTGGGACCAGGGATTGAACTCAGGCCCTTGAACTTGCCAGGCAAGTGTTTATTCCACTGAGCCATCCCCCTGGTCCCTATATACCCCTTTTTTGAGGCAAATTTCATTACTAAATTATTAGGTGTAAGCCAGGCTGGGCTTGAACCTCTGACCCCCTGCCCCAGCCTCTCCGAGTGCCGGGATTACAGCCCTGTATCCCAGGCAGCCACAGTTGAATGGATGCTGTAACGCTCACCAGTAGTGGGATGTGGAGTCCTAAAGCGTTAGTGCCTCAGCTCGAGGATTTATTTCATTTTATTTTTTTAGCTTGCAGGTTTAATAAAATGGGCTCCTCCGCGGGAAGGGCAGGTCTGAGGATGAGGGGCCTTGGCTGTACCTGTAGAAGTCGTCCAGGCAGTATACCTGGTCCTGGCCGTCCAGGGCGAAGCTCTCAGTGCCGATGTGCCGGGCACAGGTCACGCACGTAAAGCAGGCTGGGTGGAAGGCCTGGCCCAGGGCCCTGATGATGTGGTCACAGACCACCTCGCCGCACCTGCCACACTTCTCCAGGGTGTCCTGGGCAGAGGGCCGCGGCTCAGACCCCTGCAGCACCCCACCCCAGCCCTGCTGTTGGGGGCCCCGGTGGCCAGCCGCGCTGGTGAAACACACCATCATCTCTCCTATTTTTTTTTTTTTTTTTTTTTCTGTATTGGGGATTAAATTCAGGACCCTGCACTTGCCAGGCGAGCACTTATTCTACTGAGCTATCTCCCCAGCCCTCCCCTATCTATGCCTGTTATTTCTTAATTCACTTTTGGATTTAGAGAAAAGTTCTCACTGTGCAGCTCAGGCTGGCCTTAGACTCAGAATGGAGGTGATCCTTCTGCCTCAGCCTCCCAGAGTGCTAGGACTACAGACATGCACCCCCAAGCTAGGCTAAATCTCCCAGCCCAGGAATGGAGTCACATGACTCTGCCGAGCACCAGCTCCTGCCACAGGTACCTGGTAGCACAGCTCGCAGAGGGGCCGCCCATCCTTCTGGTAGAAGCTCTGCCCCGCCAGCTGGCGGCGGCAGGTGCGGCAGGTGAAGCACTGGGCGTGGTACTGCTTCTTCATGGCCTCCACCGCCAGCTCCCGGGGGGACACGGTCTTGTGGCAGAAGGCACAGACATCTAGGGTGGAGGGGACACAGCTTGTCAGCAGCCTAGCCTGGAGAACTAGACCCAGTCCCATCCAGCCCCGGGGCTTCTTTATCTGACAAATACAACGGTCCAAGGAGTATTAGAAAGAAATTGCACTGGGAGTGGTGACGTGGCCTGTAATCTCAGCAGTAGGGAGGCTGAGGCGGGAGGATGGTTGTAAGTTTGAGAGCTCAAGGTTGGGGCCAGGGAGATGGCTCAGGGGAATAAATGCTTCCCTGAAAAGCGCAAGGGCCTGAATTCAAAAAGTGAGCTCAAGGCCAGCCTGAACTGCATAGTGAAGCCTTGTCAAGAAAGAAAGAAAGAAAGAGAGAAAGAGAGAAAGAGAGAAAGAGAGAAAGAGAGAAAGAGAGAAAGAAAGGAAGCCAGCCAGGTGTAGTGGCACACACCTATGATCCCAACACTTGGGAGGCTGAGATAGAAGCATCACTATGAGCTCAAGGCCAGCCTAAACTACATAGTGAGACCCTATCTCAAAAAACACACGCAAAGTGGGCTGGGGATATAGCTCAGTGGCAGAGCGCCTGCCTAGCAGGTGCAAGGTCTTGAGTTTGATTCCTGGTACCAAAAAAACAAGAAACAAACAAAGCACGCGTGCTCCAATCACAGTACTTGGATAATTACGTTACCTACAAAAATAAAGAGTCGCAATAGCAGCACCTCATCTCCAGACAATTCTGAATTAATCAAAGATCTAAATGAGAACAATTAAGCCACTAGAAGAAAACTAGACAATTATTTACAACTAATTTTTTTGACAGGGTCTTGCCCTGTACTTCAGGCTGGTTTTAAACTCAGTATGAAGCCACCACTCCTGTCTCTGCAGCAGCCAATCCATCCTCCAGGCTGTGTTTTTATTGCCTTTTCTCCTTTTACTTGGCCCAAGATAGCTCCACAGAGCCAGTTTCTCTCTTGCTCATAACTTTCACTTAAAAAGAATTGGCCACTGCCTAAAACATTTTTTCACTAAGTAACCCTGGCTGGCCTTAAAGACAATCCTCCTGCATCAGCCTCTCGGATGCCGGGATGAGTGCAACATAAAATCCAGGAGCCAGAGGAGGAAGAGCTGGTATGTCTATGTAAAAATCAGATTTGCCTGGTGTGATAGGGCACGCCTATAATCCTGCCATTCTGGGAGGCTGAGGCAGGAGGATCACAAGTTCAAGTCTTACCTGGATAACTTAGTGAGACCCTGTATCAACATTAAAAAAAAAAAAAAAAAAAAAAAAGACAGCCAGGGTGGATCAGCCTGCTTCCCCCACTTCCCTCCCTCCCACCCTGGCCCGGTTCACGGCACACGAGTACATTAGAGTGACTTAGGGTGACACAGCCCTAGAGACGGTAGAGTGCAGTGTGGATGGCTTCCTGGTGGGCCAGGAACCCCCCTCAGAGTCCCCGCATGAGGTCACAGTGGCACTATGCACAGTAGCTGGGCTGGCTGTGTGTCAAAGTGAGAAAGGCACCACGATCCAGGGCCTGGGTCCTGTCCCCACGAGAAGTGCTACACAGCCCTCAAAAAAGGCAAGGTGCCCGTCCGCTCTGCTCAAGGGCATCACAAGGACACCAGCATGTCACCCGTTTACTGCATTCTGAGTTCTAAAGCCCCAAATCTGAAATGCTCCAAAATCCAAGCCATGTCACAGGCCTGTAATCCCAGCACTCGGAGGCTGAGGCAGGAGGATCGCTGTGAGTTTGAGGCCAGCCTGGGCTACATAGTGAGACCCTGTCTCAAACAAACAAAAACACCCCAAAGGTTTTGCACACCGATAACACACAGGTGGGAAACCCAAGCGCAGGCAGTGTGTGGCGTGCGCGAGACCCAAAGGGGTTTTGCCTTTGGACTTGGAGCCTCCCCAAGATATTGCAAAAAAATCCTCCAAACTTCAAAAACTAAAAAACACTCCTGGTCTCAAGGGTTTGGGGTAAGGCATATGCGGCGTGTACCATACCGCGTTTTGCTGGGATTACAGGTGCACGCCTGACAACCGCATGACACTTACGAGTGTTCCCAGGACACCTCCGGCTGGCCAGCAGACCAGCAGCAGCAGGACTTTGGCAAGAGCTGCTGGCACCCGGCCAGGACCTGGGCGGCACTGGGAGAGGCTGAGAGGGGACCCTCCCCGACCCCCGGAACCCTTTCAGCTCTGTGCATTTTGTGAGGCTCAGAAGGGAGCAGGGTATGGTGGCACGTGCCTGTAATTCCAGCACTGTGGGAGGCTGAGGCAAAAGGACCACAAGTCTGAGCTTAGCCTAGGCAATGTGTCAATTTAGTAAGACCCAGTCTCAAAACTCAAAACAATTTTTTGTTTCTGTTTAAAACAAAAAGGGGGGAGGGGGACTGGAAGTGAGGTGTGGTGGCACACACCTGTGATCACAGCACTCAGGAGGCTGAGGCAGGAAGATTGTTGCGAGTTCAAGGCTAGTCTGAACTGCACAATGAGACCCTATCTCAAAAAGACAAAAAAAAAGCTGGAGAGATAGGTTAGTGGTCTAAGCGCCTGCCTGACAAGTGCAAGGACCGGGATTCGATCCCCAGTAGCACATGCTGTGCTGGCCCTGTAATTGTGGGTGTGGAGTGCCGGCCACCGAAACCAGGCATGGCGGTGCACGCCTGTAATCCCAGCACTGGGGAGGCTGAGCTGTGCAGTGAGACCTTGTACCAAATATACATAAACTAAAATTAAATAAAAGTTGACCAAAGATTAAAGCACCTGCAAGCAGGTGCAGGGGCTGAAGGTTCCCAGGCCTGCTGTTCCGGCCCCACCCCAGGGGTGCACTGAGATGGCAACTGAGACTGGAAGTCATGGCATGAGCTCTTGGGAGGCTGTAAACAGGCAGATCACTATGAGTCCGATCTAGTAGTGAGACCCCAAACACCCTGTAGACCCTTCCCTAAAGTACAAAACAACAACAAAAATAAGCCCAGCCTGGGCAATTTAGTAAGACCCTGCTTCAAAACAAAAAGGGCTGGGATGTAGCTCAGAGACAAGGCCCAGGGATCAGTGTCCAGCACCAAAAAATAAAACAAAATCAAAAGAAACACAGCACAGCAGCGCAATTCAGGCCCATCCCCCGGGGGTGAGCTGCAGGCACAGGTGGGGCCCCTGTCCCCCGGGTTTGCACCCATACCTGTGGTCACCTCTCTCTCAGGGACACCGAGTGGTCCTTCCGGCGGAGGTGGCAGCTCATCCTCAGAGGGCCTGAGCTGAGTGGGCCGAGCTGGGGCTGTGGGTCCTTCTGCCACGGCCTGTGGGGGGCAAATGGGGACAGGAGCGGTCACCCAGCAGCCTTGTGCAGAGGAGGGGAACTCAGGCCCTGAGTGCAGCCAGGGAACGGTGTGGGTTTCCAGTGTGCACAGGGGATGAGGGAGGGGGTCCCTGGGGAAAGGGCACAGTGCCCCCACTCTGGGGGTCTTAGGCCTCCAGACCAGGGCTGGGCTCACAGTACCTGTGGTGGTGGCGGGGGCGGGGGCAGGTGCAGCTGCTCCAGGGCTGAGGTGAGGGACGCGGCCAGCGGCACAGGGCGCTCAGGGTCAGCACCCTGGTCCTGAGGCAGGAAGGCAGGGGGTGGTGGCGGGGGTGGTGGAAGGTCCAAGGCATCCTCACTGTCCGGGACCGGAGGGGGCAGAGAGCACCCTGCAAGGGGAGGGGAGGGGAGACAGTCTCAGCGGTGGACAGAAGTGGGACAGCAGGGGGCTGAGGGTGTGGGGACAGTGTCGCCTGACCGCCACACACCCGCTGTGGATTCTCATCTGAAGGCTGTCAGGAGGATCCCCTGAGAGGACAGGCAGGGAGCAGCAGGGGACCCAGCCTCAGAAAACAGCGGCATAGACACCTCCCCGAAGGCCTCCCTGTGGGGACACTGCGCGACACCCAAAGCCTGGGCTTTGGACCCCAGAAGCCTGCTAAAAATGCAATTTCTCCACCATGCCAGCCCTCAAGACTCAGCTATCCTGGGAGTGGAGGATACGAAAGCTCGCCAGGTGCCCCTCGTGCCAGTTCAGGACAGGTGCCTGTGACAATGACCAGGTGATGGCCGCACTCTGGGGACAGCTGGGCAGTCTCTGTGGAGCCACTGGGACTTCACTGGTACTAGCGGTGGCTGTGGGCACCACTGAGGAAACATTGTCACTGAAAACACCCTGCAGGGTCGGGCCGCTGGCTCAGTGGGATAGGCGCTTCCCTGGCAAGCGCAAGGGCCTGAGTTCAATCCCCGGTTCCGCAAAAAAAAAAAAAAAAAAGAAAAAAAAAGGAAAAGAAAAACAAAACACCCTACGTAACTGCGTAACTGGGGAGATAGGTCAGTAGAACAAACACTTGCCTGGCAAGCACAAAGTCCTGAGTTCAATCCCCAGTACCGGAAAAAGAAAAAAAGAGAAGACACCCCACATCGAAGGTGGATACAGTGGTGCACTCGCAACCCCAGCACTTGGGAGACTGAGGCAGGAGGACTGCAAATTCCAGGCTGGGCTACATAGTGAGACTCTCTCTGTCTGTCTCTCTCTCTCTTTTTTTGGTGGAATCAGGGATTGAACTCAGGCCCTTGCACTTGCCAGGGAAGCACTTATTCCACTTGAGCCATCTCCCTCGCCCTTTCTTTTATGTTTTTTTGAGACAGGGTCTCACTGTGTAGTTCAGGCTGTCCTTGACCTCACTATGTAGTGTGAGCTAGTCTTGAACTTTCATAGATTCTCCTGCCTCGGCCTCCCAAGTGCTGGGATGACAAGGGTGCCCCACAACACTTGGCGAGACTTTGTCTTTAAACAAGAACAAAACCCAACTTGACAAACAACACGTCAAATTGACTTCCACTTACAATATTTGGGGGCTGGATAATTGAAGGAGACCTTAGGAAGCAGGGGGGCAGCTCCAGCATGTGGGATACCACAGGAGACAGAGTCATTGGTGCAGCCCCCCGAGGCCAGAAGGAAGAGGTAGAAACTCCCCTGGAGTGAGGAGACCCTGGACACGATGAGGGTACCGCAGCTGCTGCCACGTGTAGTCTGCACTGAGCTGTGCCACAATCTTTAGTGTCAAAAACACATACACCAGCCGGGCGTGGTGGCGCAGGCCTGTAATCCCAGCACTCGGGAAGCCGAGGCAGGAGGATTGTTGTGAGTTCGAGACCAGCCTGAGCTACAAAGTGAGCTTAAGGCCAGCCTGAACTGCATAGCGAGACCCTGTCTCAAAAAGACAAAAAAAAAAAAAAAAATTCTATTGGACAACACAGCCACAGGCTTGATGTAGATCCTGAATCAGAGAACTAATCACCTTCCTCAGTTCTTCTCATTCTGCAGATGAAAAAAGGCCAAGCGGCCCACTGAATTCTACAGTTCAAAAGGACACTATAGACCGCTGGTTCTACACAATGCAAGGCGTTTTTATGATAATCAAGGAAATTCAGTTACAGGCAAGGCGCTACCTAATCAGAAAGTATCTAGCTAATTTTGTCTTTTTTCTTTTTTTTCCAGTTCCGGGGACTGAATTTGGTAATTTTGTTAGCTCTGTAGTTCTGAGACAAAATACATGGATAGCCAGGGATGGTGGCGCATGCCTGTAATCCCAGCATTCAGGAGGCTGAGGCAGGTAGATCACTGCAAGCTCAAGACCAGCCTGGGCTACAAAGTGAGCTTATGGTCAGCCTAAATGGCAGAGTGAGAACCTGTCTCAAAAAGACCGAAGGGGGGGGAGAGAGAGAGAGCACATGGGGGGCTTTTGTGATATTGCTCAGCAGTACAATGCCTGCCTGGCAAACAGGCCCTGAGTTCAATTCCCAGCACCTCTCAAAGAAAAAAAAAAAAAAAATATATATA
>PVKA01028782.1:19052-29206 GCA_004027165.1 Ctenomys sociabilis
AAAAAAAAAAAAAAAGAAAAAGAAAAAAGGGCGGGCCTGGTAATGCAGGTGGGGATTGAACTGTGGTAAACTGCACCTGACTGCATTTGCATGAGCAGGTGCTTAAACAACTGAGCTAACCGGCAGGGCCCCTGAAACATCTACTTAGAAAACACACTCTGACAAGTGTGGGGCTGACATGCTGTGAATGCTGGTGTGTCCCTGAAAACACCATAGGGGACTGAGGAGATAGCTTAGGCGCCTGCCTGGAAAGTGCAAGAACCTGGGTTCAATCCCTGGTACCACATGCCATGCCAGCACCAGAACCCCAGGTGTACCATGCCACCTCCAAACTGGGTGTGGTGGCCCATGCCTATAATCCCAGTGCTGGGGAGGCTGAGACAGGAGGATCGTTTTGAGTGTGAACTGTGTAGCAAGACCCGATCCAAATAAGTTAAAAACAAACAAATGCACAGAACACAGGGATGAGTTTAGCATGCATGAGGCCCTGGGTCTGATCTCCATCCAGGGCTGGAGAAAAATCAAACAGAATGCAGGAGGAAAGAGGAAATGGAAGAAGAAAAAGAAAAGAAGGAAGAAGCTGGGTGTGGTGGGCACTCGGGAGGCGGAGGCAGGAGAGGACAGATGGAGAGAGAGGGTCCTGCTGGGCAGCCTCTCCTTCCTCTCCAGGCACCACCCCCACACCACTGCCATGTGACTGCCACCAACAAGGGGCCTGGCTCCCCCAAAGCAGGTGACATTTGGGTCAGGAGGGAAGCCAGGGAGAGGCTGGGACAGGGCTGTGAAATCTTCCGCCCGAAGCCAGATTTGGGGTGTGTGCGGCTTAGCAGCTCAGAGAGAAAGGGACACAGGGGTTCTATGTGGCCCATTGCTGGGGAAACAACGGAAGTTCCCAAGGCCTGGGGGCCGGGCCACCCCCATCCTCCCAGCCAGGTTGAGGTGCGCAGAGGGGCCCTGATGCAAACAGCCCTCACGCTCAGGCGGCCACAGGGCCCCGCCCCACCAGTTCTGACTCAGAAGGCTCCTGATAATTTGCATTGGTGATCCCCTCCCGCTGGCCTGAAGTCACACCGCATCACTCACTGCTCTATCTGGACTAGAACCAGAGTTCTCTGCCTATCCGTCCACCCATCGATGGACACCAGGTGCAGGGTGCTACTGACTGGGGGGACACATCTACTGCACGCCAGAGTTCCCTTGGGTGGCAGGAATGAGTCATACGTCACCTTCCCAGCAGAGACAAAACCAGAGAAACCATCATCGATGGAGGTGACGGATAAGCCCACTGCCCCTACCCGGTCACTCCACACTGTCCACACATTTTAAGATATCACGTTGTGGTCATAAATACGTACAATCGCTATCAACTAAGGCTTTTTTTTTTTTAGCCAGGTATGGTGGTACACATCTGTAATCCCAGCACTGAGGAGGCTGAGGCAGGAGGATCACTGTGAGCTCAAGACCAGCCCAGGCTATACAGTGAGCTAAGGCAGGCTTGAACTATATGATGGGACACTGGGGATCAAACCCAGGGCAAAGAGCTGACTGAGTACTCTAGCACTGAGCCAACCTTCAGGTCCCCAGGGTCTTTCTTTTTTTTAAAAGTTTGGCATGAAAAAAGAAAAAAGTTTGGCATGGTGTATACCTATAATTCCAGCTGCCTGGGAGGCTGAGGCAGGAGGAACACAAATTTGAGGTCAGCTTAGTAAGACCCAGTCTCAAAATGAATACAAAAAGGCTTGCGGTGTAGCTCAGCAGTATAGCCTTCTTCAAGGTTCAATCCCTAATCCCACACACAGCTGTCAGTGTGTGGTCTCCAGACGGGGCAGCAGCATTACCTGGAAGAAGTACAAGAAAGGCGAATTCCCTGCCGGGTCAGAAGTCCCAGGGCTGTGGCCGTGTTAGGACAAGCCCGGTGACGCACCTCGCTGCCGTGGCAGCAGGCAGTTGCGGTGTGGGAACGGCCCAGTCGGGCTGTGAGTCAGGCTCCGCTCTGGGAGCAGCAAGGCCGTGCTCCCACGCCGGGTGCTTGTCCGTGCACCGTGGGCAAGAATGCAGGGTGAATAGCGCCCCTCCTGGCTGAACAGGTGAAACGGCTCAGGGTTCCCAAAGGAAGAGGCACTGCAGTAAAAGAAACTGAGAGAAGCAGGGCCTGGTGGCGCGTGCCTGTAATCCCAGCATTCAGGAGGCTGAGGCAGGAGGACCGTTGCAAGTTCGAGATCAGCCTGGGCTACAAAGCTCAAGACCATTGTGAACTTTATGGCAAGACCCTATCTTAAAAAGACCTCCCCAAAAGAGAGAGAGAGAGAGAGAGAGAGAGACAGAGAGAGAGAGAGAGAGAGAGAGAGAGAGAGAGAGAGAGAGAGAGAGAGAGAGAGAGAGAGAGAAAAGGAAGAAAAGAAGCTGAGAGCCAGGCGAGTAATCTCAGCACTTGAGAGATTGAGGCTGCGAAAATTCTAGGCCAGCCTGGGCTATGCAGTGAGACACCGTCTCAAGAAAAAATAGGGCCGGACATGGTGGCTCATGCCTGTAATCCCAGCACTCGGGAGGCTGAGGCAGGAGGATTGTTGTGAGTTCAAGACCAGCCTGAGCTACAAAGTGAGTTTGAGGCCAGCCTGGACTGCATAGTGGACCCTGTCTCAAAAAGACAAAAAAATTAAAAAAAAAAAAAAAAGAAAAAAGAAAGAAAGAAAGAAAAAGAAAAATCGCTGAAAAAAACTAACTTAGGACTGAGGAAGAAGTGGTACCCCATAGAGAAGTGTCTAGTGGGGTGAGGCGGGGTGAGCACTGCCTCTCTAACGAGAAGCTACAGAAATGCCATGGAGGGCCGGGGAGATGGCTCAGTGGAATAAATGCTTCCCTGGCAAGCACAAGGGCCTGAGTTCAATCCCTGGTTCCACTATGGATACCAGCAGGCCCTCACTGGCTGAGGTGACAGACGGCCTTGGGCAGCCTCCAAGTGCTGTGACCACGACACCCACCTACAGTACCCCAGCAAGGTGGGATCTGAGATTCCTGGGCTCTGCTGAGGCCCCCTCACTGACAGGTGCAGAGCACCAGTGACTTCTGGTGGCCATGGTGCTGGGTCCTTTCTAGGAGAAAGCAGTGGGGAGGGACCTGTGTGTCCCGGGCTGGGGGTAAGGAAAGAGCTTCCATCACAACAAAGGAGGATGTCACAAGGGTGTCCACAACCCCAACCCTGGGCATGCGCATGGCGCCTTCTCCTGCCCAGCTGGCATCCTGTGAAAGGCTCTGGCCTGTTGGCATTTCCTGGATCCTGCCCATCCTGACAGCGGGGCCCCAGGGGTCACAGGGAAAGAGGACAGAGGCTGCCATCACCACCGCCATGAGGTCAGCTCGGATCACAGCCAGGTGCAGGGAGAGGCATTTTGGGAGTTTCCATTTGTGACCATCTGCTCACACACACAACCTGGTTTCCATTTCCGAGAAGAGGAGGCTGAGGTGAAAACCGAGGGAAGCAACTCACTTACTCGGCCAGGAAAGAGCCCAGGCAAGAAAGCCGCGCCCAGCTGCCCCTGGGCCTCTGACACCCTGTGCCTGCTGCCCGGAGCCCCACCCCTGCCAGCACAGAGCTGCCACCCAGGTCTCAGCTGAGTGGCACCTCCTCAGAGAGGCAGGGCTCACCTCAGCATGTGCACCGTCCTGGTTCATGCATCCACCTGGAATTTTATATTTTTTCTAGCCTCTGATTGCCCCACTAGGAGACTGAAAATGTTATCTGTCTTCCTTTTCTTTTCATTTTTTCATATTGGGCTTGCTCAGGGCCGGCTAAATAGCTCAGCACATTAAAGTGCCCACAAGCAGGCACAGAGGCCAGGGGTTCAATCCCCGGGCCTGCCTTGCTGGCCCCTGCCCCTGAGGCACACTGAGACCACAGTTAAGATTGAGCATGGTGTGCTGCACGCCTGTAATCCCAGCTCTTGGGAGGCTATAAATAGGCATACCAATGCAAGTCCGATCTAGTAGTGATACCCTGAACATCCTATAGACCCTTCCTTAAAATTAAAAAAAAAAAAAAAACCATACTGGGCTCACTATGTAGGCCAGGCCGGCTCGTGGCAGTACTCCTGCCTCAGCCTCCAGAATGCTAGGATGACAGGTGTAGGCCACCATCTGGTTACTGTATCTGTCTTTTCATCCCCCAGAATAATAATAGCAGCTAAGACTAAAAACACAGCACCAGGGCCGGCCGGATAGCTCAGCAGACTAAAGCGCCCGCTTAGGCAGAGCACAGCGGCTGGGGCTTGGGCCCCACCCCTGGGGCGTGCTGAGATGGTGATGAGATTGGGCTTGGTGGCACGCGCCTCTAATCCCAGTGCTTGGGCGGCTGAAAACAGGAGAATCACTACAAGTCCAATCTACGTAGCAAGACCCTGTAGACTCTACTAAATACATAAAATAAATAAAAACATAGCGCTGGGCCAGGGAGATGGCTCAGTGGAATAAGCGCTTCCCTGGCAAGTGCAAGGGCCTGAGTTCAAGCCCTGGTTCCACCAAAAAAAACAACACATAGTGCCTTCTGCTTGGCAGCTGTGAGGCCCCTCTTTTACATGTGAATTAACTCACACCATCCTTGTAGTTAACCTGACTATGGCATAATCTTTATTGCTATTTTACAGCGGAAAGCTAAGGCACACACAGAGGGTAAGCAGCCAGCCAGCACCACCAACTGAGAAATTGAGGAGCCAAGGCTCACACCCGGGAAGGTGGGTCCAGGAGGGTGAGCGAGCGAGTGACCCTCCGGGAAGTCCTTGTCTTACCTCCATTGGAGAACTGAGGAGGTCCAGCTGCAACAGCAGCTGTAGTTCTGCCAGTAACAGTCCAGGGGCTGGGCTTCCTGGCCGTGCCAGACCCGGGGGCCTTCACGGGGGCAGGGGGCTCCCAGGGCTGGCTGTGCCGGGACTCCCCAGCCACTGGCCTTACTTCCTCAGTCACGGTCACATTGCGGCGCGGGGGCACCAGGGTGATGAACACGGACGAGGCGACCCTCTTCTCAGGCTTCGAGGCCATTGCTCGGGGTCCTGTAGAGACAGGGGCAATGAAGCTTAGGGCCTCCCTCCTCTAACAGGACACGAGGGGGGGGCCGTTCCCTCCCCATGGGCTGGTGACCTTGCCCAGCCTCAGTCCAGCCAAGGGTTCCAGTGAGGGAGGCAGGTGCCTGATGTGGCCACTGGGGGACCCCAAACATCCCATGCCTCTCCCCAACAGCAATGACTTTCTCGGGTTTGGGACTTCAGGAAAGGAGTCCCCAGAGTCAGGCCACACCCAGGTCAGATCCCTCATCTGCAATGCAGAATCTCCTTGAAAAGCTTTAATCCTGGAGGTCCTAGGCAGCAACTGTGGAGGGGGAGAGGAGGTGGGGGTGAGGAGAGAGGTCATAGTGTCTCAGTGGGGATCTGGTACGAAGACCAGCAGGGTGCGGGTGGGAGGGTCCCCTGGTTCACCTGGTGCAGAGCTGGTCTTTGAACCCCAGCCTGTGGGGCCACCCTTCCAGCATTGCTCCCTCAGCCCCATCTCCAAAGCCACATCCGGGCCTGGGCCTGGGGAGCTGTGGGGACTGTAGATGGCTGGTCTCCACTCCCATCCCTGGCCCTAGAGATCAATCTCTGCAGCGCACACATCACAGTTCCTGCCTCCTCTACCCTCCAAGGCTCCCTAGGACCTCAGAATAAACTCTTGCTTCCATGGCTGCGATCTGCTACTCTTGGGACCAGGCCCTGTGTGCCTAGCTGGGTACCCTAGAAACTGAGCCCCGGCAGCGCCCTGCTGCTACCTCAACCCCGGAGCCTCCCCCACGGCCTGTGCTGCTCCCTTGTCTTGCTTCTTTACCTTATGTACAGCATACCCATTTCCACCACCTCTCCCCTCCCACCCAGCACTGAGCGAGGCTCAGCTCAAGTGATGCCTCCCCTGGGAAGCCTCCCGAGGCCCCTGGCCCTGGCTCCCCAGCAGCAGCGTGGGTGATGACAGTTACCACAGGACACGCTGGGCCACTATGAAGGCCCGTGACCCTCGTCCAGGGTCACCCGCCTGCCTTCTCCCATGCTAGGGCCGCTCACAGTACAGGTGATAGCACAGGCCTGCAACGTCAGGAAAGGGCCATTTGCTTCTATCCTAGGTGCCTCCTGCAGACAGCAGCCTCCAGAGTCTTTGCTGGGCACCTGGAGAATGTGCCCAGGGCTAAAAATATGTCCTTTATCTCTCTCCTGCTTTTTGGCTTGCATCCTTGACCTTACCCTGCAACCCTGATCGGGAGAATAGAGGAGGTCGGGCCATGGATTGATTCCGCAAGACTCCAGAGCCCAGATAGTGGGCTTGGCGCCAGAGAGACCACTCACAGGCCCCTGGGCCTTCTTATGGCTGACAGCGATGACGACAACAGCATGCTCTCCCAAATTTCTCTGAAGTTGGTTTGCACATTTCATTAAAAACACACAAAGTCAGACTGATAATGCAACAGCTTTGAAAGTTTTTCTTTTTCTAGTATGAAGGTTTGAACCCAAGGCTATTTCCTCAGCCCTTTCATTATTTTTTATTTTGAGGCAGGGTCTTGCTAAATTATCTAGCCTGGGCTTGAATTTGCAATCCTCCTGTCTCAGCCTCCCAAAGTGTTGGAATGACAGGCATGCACTATCACACCCAGGTGATATTTGGAAACATATATTTATAATGGCTGCCATAGTCTTTAATTCTAAATTTTATTAGGAGCTTAAGAATACATATTTGGGGGAAAAAAAAAAAACATGAAAAATGGGCCAGGGAGATGGCTCAGTGGAATAACCACTTTGCTGGCAAGCACAAGGACCTGAGCTCAATCCCTGCTTTTGCAAAAAAATAAAAAAATAATTTATTATTATTATTTTTTTAGGTTGAGGAAAAACGTTATTGGATAGAAAAGCTTCTGTAGGAGAGGGACAGAAGGGGGTCCCGAGCGGGTTGCCCCCCAAAATAAAAATTTTTGTACACAACTTTCAGAGTGCATTTGAGATTTATTTATTTATTTGGTGGAACCAGGGATTGAACTCAGGCCCTTGCACTTGCCAGGGAAGTGCTTATTCCACTGCACCATCTCCCTGGCCCTGCATCTGAGATTTAGAGATGAAATCATGACAGTACTGACTGCCAGGCCCAGCTGTATGTTCCTCACAGGATTCTCAAACTGACTGTAGGGACGGTCCTCTTTGTCCCCAACTCACAAAGCTTCTGAGACCAGAAGACTTTAAATGATTTTCCATGGGTACACTTAGGTTTCTAACAGGAAGTTCAGGGCGTCCACAGACTATACCGCACCCTTTTTTTCAATTTTTTTTTTTTTTTTTTTTTTTGCCTTTTTGAGACAGGGTCTCACTATGCAGTTCAGGATGGCCTTAAGCTAACTTTGTAGCTCAAGCTGGTCTTGAACTCACAACAATCCTCCTGTCTCAGCCTCCCAAGTGCTGGGATTACAGGCATGCGCCACCACGCCCGGCTTCAAATTATTTTTTTTGAGAAAGGGTCTCACTTTGTAGTTCAGGTTGGCCTGAACTCACTATGAAGCCCAGCCTGGCCTCAAACTCTGGGTGATCTTCCTGTGTCAGTCTCCCCAGGGCTGGCATTGCAAACTTGCGCCACCATGCCTGGCCACACCACACTCCTCTTTGGCGCACAGCGCCCCATCTTCAAGTTCCCAGGCCGTTCTCACCCCAGAACTGCACGGCCCAGTCTGGTAGCTTGTAGTCAGCACCGCAGGGCTCATCCCCAGAGCAGCTATGGAACTTCAGGACTCTGGTCCACGTCCCCCTGACCTGCTCTGACCCTGCCCTACTCCTCCGGGAAGTTGCTTTCTCCTTCTCGGAAGGCCTCCAGCCAGATGCTCCCAGCTGGTCACCAGCCCCAAAACCCCTCCCAAGAGGCAGCGACAGCAGGGACCTAAAGTCTCAGGGGACGTGCTGAGCTGGGGATTTTCAAGGGGTCAAATCTCTTGGGGAATAGAGACTGAGCTTCCCTTCGGTCCCACAGCCATTCCGGGCGGGTCATTCAGCGGGTGTGTGATCAAGTTCCTAAGTTCCCCGCCTGCCGCACCCAGGGGACTTTCCGCCCCCATCTTTACTCCCTTGGAAAGGAGTCAGAGATCCAGTCCGGTAAGCGGAGAAAGTGGGGACAAAGGGAAGGAAAGTCATTTCCTGCCAAGAGGAAGGAAGGAGGCCGGACGAGCCAGCCACTGGCCAGCTCCAGGCAGCAGCAGCCCGGCAGGGGTCCCCAGAAACACCTCTGGAACTACCTCTCAACTTCCTCCCTTAAGGCCCCAGAAAGTTAGGGTTTGGGCCCACTGTTAGACTTTGCTGGGGGCTGCACCCCAATGCTACTCCCTCAGAGCCTCGGGGAAGGGTCCCTCCTCTCCCCACCTCAGGGACAGGAAGAGGCACAGACCTGGGCTGCAGCTGCACCCCACCTCTTTCCTGCTGGGTGACCCCGGCCCAGGTCGTCCAACCTCTCTGGGCCTGGTCTGTTCATAAATTGAGAATAAGAGTCCGCGCAGAGGGTGGCCGAGAAGACGGGAGAGAGGGCGCTGCAGAGCTCGGTGCTGACGGGTGCAGAGAGGGGTCGGGCGGTTACCCAGCCCCTGAGGGCGAGGAGGGGCCCCTCCCCCATAAGAAGCCGAAACCCGGACGCTGCCCGGCCTCTGTCCCGGATCTCCAGATCTGGGCTGGAGGGGTCGACCCCAAGGCCGCCCATTCGGGGACGTCCTCGGCCGACCGGGCACCCGGGCCCCTCCTGCCCTCGCGACCCCGGAGCTCCGGAAGCCCGGCGCCCCACCGCGGGCGGCGAGCAGGGCGCCGGCCGGGTCACCGCGGGGACGTTAATTCGATCCATGTGCGGGACGCGGTCCTCTTTGTGCGGGAGCTTCCGCCCCGCGCAGCCCGACCCTCGGGGCGGGACCCCGGCCCCGCCACCGGCTGAGCCCCTACCCCGGCAATGGGCGCGGGGACAGAAGGACAGCGCCGCCTCTCCGGGGACCGCAGAAGCGCTAGGCTGGGGTCTGCCCGGGACCGGGTGGGCGCTGCCCGGGGGCGCAGCGCCGTCACCTGTGTGTGGCTGAGGCAGGCACGCCCGGCCCGGCCCGAGAGCTCCTGCACCCCCTTACCTGCAGCGCCCCGCAGCCGTCTGCCCAGACCCAGCGCTCCGCGGCCACGCTCCGCCCGCGCCTCCCGGCCCCCGCCCTCTCAGCCCGCGCCGCTTCCATAAAAGGTGGCGTGGGGGAGGGGCCGGGCTCCGGGCGCCCCCACCTGCCCCCCCACCTGCCCGCTGCCCGCTCCCGCCCCCTCCCTTTGTTTCCTGACCACTCTTCGCGCCCCTCCCTGCGTGGGGGTGGCTCCCACCCTAGGAGTAGTCCGTCCCTCTCCCACCCTAGAACACCTAGGTCGACAGCCCTACCTTCCCCATTATGGTTTGGGTGCAGTCTGTTGCTTTCACCCGGTCTGGCCTGGGATGCGTTCGAATCTTAAAAGTCTGGCAGACCTGGCTTCTTTGGCCCTGTGCTAAACCTGTGCCCTGGGTGGGTTACTCCAACTCCCCAGCCTCGGGGTGGGATCTACAAAGTGGGACCGTCGCTGCCTACCTCTCCAGAGTGGCCTGGGGATGGAAGGCACGAGGGAGGCAAGAGCGGAACATAGCTCTGCTCTGTAGATGCTGAGAGCGGAGCTGCTTGGGGAATGCTCCGGGGTGGGGAGGCTCAGAAACTCCAGCGCAGCATTGACTTGCTGTCGCGAGCAAGCAGCAGTGTTCCTCGCAGGAACCCCTGCAGGGGGGGGGGGGGGGGGGGGGGAGGGGCAGGCCCAGCTGGCAAGCAATGGGTTTGCCCCTCTCTTCCCTCCCTCCCCTCTCCCCCAAGCTAGAGTGGCTGGAACTTGGTGGGAGGGGAGTGAGGGCGCCTGGCTCTGGGGCCCTGACTGGGGCAGAGATGGGCCGCTGGGTCCCTGGAGGCCTCAGGAACATTGCTGGGAAAAGGAATCTGGGTCTGATTCAGAAGCAAACAGATTGTTCTCATGATTAAAGCCACAGCGGTGCTGGCCAAGGGAGCTCTGGACCCCGTGCCATGGGGGGGCGCGGCCAGGCGGGATCTGGCCCTGCACTGTACCCCACACCCTGAGGGC
>PVKA01028783.1:0-29012 GCA_004027165.1 Ctenomys sociabilis
GAGGAACACAGGGGAGGAAGGGAAAAGAAACCAGAGAACCAGTAGGGATGGTAGTTTTAATACTTGAGTTGACAGGATAGAAAGCCACTTTTCGAAAACACGTCCCACGTGCACCTGGGGTTTGCGCTGCCTCCCCAGACCTCGGGAGTAGGGACACCCACAGTCCTGGTGGCAGTGACAGTGCAGTGAGTGGCAAGGCCCATCTCTCCTCCCCTCCGGACTAGCCAAGGGGAGGCGCAGGGGCACTAGCTACAGAGGTCCTAAGTAACTATTAACGCGAGGTGGGGAGCTTCCTGCGTTCTCATTCCTTCCAGCACAGCCAACTGGTCCCGTACCCCAGACCCTAGAAAACGCCAGGCGTTCTTATTTTGGGGGCATCAGCAACGTGGGCCTCAGTGGCCCCCGAACCTCGGGGAACTACCCAGGGGCCGGACCCGCGAGAAACTTGAATGAGCGCAGAGCAATGCCAGGGCTGCTCCAGGAGCTCTCACAGACTCGGATGTAGGCAAGGGACAGATTCCTGCGGGGACACGAGGCAACAGAGCCAGGGCAGTGGGAGTCTGGATCAGGAAGCCCTATTCTGCGGCTAGCACGAAGTGGGCGCCGCTGCTTGCCCGTTCACGAAGCCCCAGGTGCCCCTCTGCTTCCAGGTCTCTTTCTCCCTCCAGATACAAAGCCTGGGAGAGTGGAGTGCAAGATAAGATCACAATTTCAGCCCGTCCCGACAGAGCGATCTTATCAGGATGGGACTTGCAGAATGGAATATTTTAAACTTTATCTGAGCCCAGATCGGGGCCGCCCTATCGCCGCACCATCTCCGCGAGGCGGGGGAGGGGCGGGCGGGCGGCGACCGCGCCCCTCGGAGACCCGGAGCCGGCCGGGGCGCGGGGCGCTAGGGGCGCGGGTGAAGGTCGAGGGGAACGCGGGGACGCGCGCCGGGGCCGGGCCGGGGCGGGCAAAGTTTGACTCACGCCTGATCTGCCGGGGGTTGCTCTGCTTCCTCCTGGACATGTCTCCGCCTCTAGCCCCGGGCGGGCGGCGGCGGCGGCGGCGGCGGGCGGAGGGGGCGCGGCGGGGCCGCGGGGTGGCTCATGCCCCCGGCGCCCGGGCTCCTCGGCCGCCGGCCCGCGCCCCGCCCGCCGCCCTGCCTGGAGCGCCAGAGGCCCGAGGCCAGGCCCCAGTCGGTGCGGTGCGGGCGGGCGGCGGGCTGTGCTGGCTTTCGCTCCCGCGCAGCCGCCGCCGCCGATGGGCTCTGCTTACAGTAGCGCGAACGGCAAACCCTTGTCCGCCGCCTGAGCGCTGCGGGCGGGCGGGAGGGCAGGCGGGGCTGCGTCTGAGGCCGCGGCGCCTTCTACACGCCCCGCTCGGCCCAGATCCGCCCCCAGAGCCGCGGCCCCGCCCGCCCGGCCGGCTCGGCCTCCTCAGCGCTAGCCCCGCCTGTGTGCCCTGGGCTCTTTCCGCCCCGCCCGGTTCGGCCTCCTCAGTGCTGGCCCTGTCGCCCGCCCCCCGCCCTTCTCTACGCTGTCTCCTCCTCGCTGACCGACCTTTTTTTAGCGCGGTCCCCTCCCTTGCCGCCCAGCCCAGTCTTGGAGCCACGGTGCCACCGCCGCCCGACAAGCCCGCCCCGCCTGGCCAACCTCTCCTCGTTCACCTCTTTGAGCCGCTCTAGGTTTCGCCACGCTCGCCCAGCCCCCTGGAGCCACGACTCCGCCCCAGCCTGGCAGGCCGTCCCCTATGCTGGCTCCACCCCCGCCCGCCGATAGACCGGTCCCTAGGTGGGACTTTCAGGCCCCGCCCTCTCCGCACTGGACCCGCCTCCTAGGGCTCACCGCCCCGCCTCCGCTCCACCTCGCCCTCCCCTGTGCTGGCCCTTTGAAGCCCCGCCCCTGCCCCGTAGATCTGAATCCTCCTCCCCACCTCCGGAGTTCCTGAGGCTTTGGCCCCAGGCCTGGCAGTAATTTACCTTGCTCACAAGCCCGCTGCACCGGGCTACACACCCCCAGGCCTCGAACCCCCTACCCTAGTCTCCCCCGCTTGGTAGCTTGTTCAGCTGGCCCCTCAGGAAGTCCAAGGTCTTGGCTCACCTTTGTCTCTGGGCAGACTTGGGGTGAGAGGGCTTGACCTTTCACCATGCAGTCTACCTAAGAGAGAAGGGGCCCTCTGCTCTCTGAGCAGAGTGCGGCCGGCCAGGTGTGGGGTCCTGTCAGCCCTGAGCCCGTTCCTGCCTCAAGGCTCTTGTGGGATGCTAGAAGCCAGAAAGGAGCCCCTAAGCATGGCCCTGTGGAACCAGGTGGGCTAGTCCTCAGCCCTCAGAATGACCTACCCTCTGGTTCTGCGGGGTAATCTCAAAGGTGACTTTTCTAGGAGAACACTGAAGCTGGGGTCATGATCAAGTCACACAGGTTAAAGGTTGCTCCCACTCCCCTTGGAACTGTTCTTTTTCTTGAATTTTGAGATGCAATTGGTGCTTGACCCTTCCCTATTGTTCACAGATTGGGAGTCAGGATCATCAGCAACTAGGATAGAAGCTTGGGGACCATGTGACAGTGGTGAGCGCCCTGCTCAAAAGGCAGTCTCCTGTTCCTGCAGTAATCCTCTGCAGAGAGTGGAAAGTGGGATGGAGGCTGGGGAATCCCTCAGGGATGGTGTCCTACACATTGGGATTCTCTCAGCCTGGGCTGCAATATTTGTCTGCTGGGGAGGACTGCTTTATGGGACAAGAATGGGACTAAGGACTTGGGGGTTCCAGGTTTCGATGAGAGAGCTTCTGGAAGAGCCGGAAATCTGTGTAGAGGTGATTTCTAAGGGTTTGCGGGAGAAAGATCTGTGGTCATCGACAAGGCATCTGAGTGTGGTGAGGAGGAAGGGATGGGCAGCTCCAACTCCTCCTTTGTCTGACCCAATTTCCTTCAATGGTTTTGTATATAGACAGAAAGACCTAGGACCTGAGGACAGAGGGGCACACCCAGAACCTCAGACACTGGAGCAGTTGGCACATAGAGCCAGTCCACCAAGAGCCACCATGGCACATACAGAGACCAATGCAGTATGTTTAAAAATCAAGGGTTCTGGAGCAGGGACAAAGCAACACTGAGCAATTTCTCATCTCCTATGCCCTCCAGGAACCCATCGCTACCCAGGAGGCTGTCTGGAGTGTTTTCCTGGCACTTCATCTCTCTCTGAGGGGTTGGCCACTGTCAAGCAGGAGCCCCTTGCTGGAACACTGGGGCTGAGGGTGTCCAACAGAGCCACCTGGCTACCCTGACTACCCACAGGCTTCCACTGTGGGCCTGATTTTCACCTGTCCCTATGCATCACCAAGAATGGCTGGTCATGCCTAAAGCCGCCAGAGGAGAAAACAGAACAGCACTCCCGTGGCCCTGCCACCTACCTCGATGTGTGCTGGCCAAGCTTGGCTGCCCATCATTGGCCCAGGCCTCCTGCTCAACTGAGGGCTCCCAGAACTAAAAGCTGCCCCTGTCCCAGATTGTCTTGAGGTGCCAAGGTTACCAGCTGACCCCTGTCTTGGGTGCCACCTGGGGTGAGGTCATTGTTACTATCTGAGAGCTCCTTTGGGGTGACTCGCACTGGTACTTGTTACCAGGCTGCATGAGTCTCTGTTGTTGAGCATGTCCTGGCAGAAGGTGGCAGGGAGGGGACTGAGATGCAAAGGACCTTCCCTGGGAAGGTTTTCAGGTGTGGGAAAAAGGTGGTGGGCACAGCCTTCACAGTCCCTCCTGGTGAAGTCTGAGCTGGGACCCCAGGGGTCTGCTGGCCACTTCCTCACACCGGGCCCTGCAGTGGCTGCTCAAAAAAACAATGGACTCACAAAAAGTTCCAGTAACATGAGCAGGATGATGTGCTGGAAGGTGTGGGAGCAGGCCAATGATGGAGCGCTGGGGCTGAGGGTGTCCAACAGAGCCACCTGGCTACCCTGACTACCCACAGGCTTCCACTGTGGGCCTGATTTTCACCTGTCCTTGTGTGTCACCGGCTCAGAACAACTTGTTCTGTTTTCTCCTCTGATGGCTTTAGGCATGACCAGCCATTCCTGGTGATGCACGGGGACAGGTGGCTCTGTTGGACACCCTCAGCCCCAGTGCTCCATCATTGAGGTGCCAGGGCAGAGGACAGGCAACTGCAGGAGACACCTCTGTCCACTTACCCCTGTTCTCCACCATGTGTCTGTTCCAGTGTGTGTAACACTGTGTCAATGTAACCTGTTCCACATCTCCATCACTCATGTTTGACCTCACTGGCCCCACAGCCAACTCACCCCACTGTAGGTTGCAGCCCAGGGGACCTTCCCAAGGGCTACTTATGCCTGGTCCTGCCTTAATTTCCAGTCCTTGCTTGTAGGTCCAGAAGTCTTGTAGCCACAGGACCTTATGCCCTTTGCATAAGCTATTTTGGCTGCTAGGTGCATCTTCCCTCCCACTGCCAACCCAGCCTGCTCACTTTTTAGAGGAAGTCCTCAAGGTTTCTTCAACACAGAGTTCCCTGTTACCTTGCACGGCAGCCACAGGAATAATGCTGTGGAGGGTTGTCTGTCCCTAGGGGCTCCCCAAGGAAGAGCTGTTACAGTTGCCATTCAAAGGAGAGGTGGAGTCAGAGGCCCAAAGCTATGTGGCAAGTATGTGCAGGATAGAAATGCCCTGGGGAAGGCACCTGGGCTCTAGAAGGGATATAAGAATGGCCCTGGAAAAGGGGTTCAGGCCTGTCACCAGCCTCATCCAGGCAATCATCCCCAGGCCCTGGAGCCTCTACCAGGGGCCCATTCTGGCATTTGTCAGTGCTGGCTCCAGTTCATCAGCTTTCTATTTTGGGGGTGGGAGGATAGAGAATTTTAAGCACGTGGGCAGCATGGATGGCAAGATAAACTGAGTTTGAAATTGCGAGGCACCCCAGGAGGGGCAGCATTCATGTTCCATGATGCCAATACAGACAGGAAGGGCACTAGACGTGTCCTGACCTCCAGGCATATGTAGAGCCAACTCCTCCTCCCTCCTACAGGTGGCACACAACATGTTGTGGCTCTGTGCCCTGGCAGGAGGGTCTGGCAGTGATACTGGTTCTCAGATGTGTGGCAGATAAGGTGGAGAAAGGGTCAGCTCTACTGCTGTTGTTTGGGTGCTGAATGTTTCCCAGCATCCATGGATTAAACCTAGTCCCCAGTGGCCATTACTGAGAGAAGGCTGGGGACCCTAGGGGTGTGCCTGTGAGGGAACATGGGCTGTCTTTCATGGGCTCTCTGCTCCTGTCAGAGGCCTGTTCTGCTCATTGGTACCCTGTCATTATGGCCTACACCCTAACCTAGATGAGGCCTGCAAACACCATGCCTGAACCTTGGAAACTATGAACTCTCTATGCCTTTTCCTGTGAGCTTGGTGCCATGACCTCTTGCGCTCAGGAGGATGGGAGAGCCAGTGGGAAATGACAAGTGCACAGAGACCTGAGAGAGGGGCCATGGGGACACCAGTCTGGGCATAGCTGGGGCTGGTCATTGCTCAGCAACTGAGGGCTGAGACCAACACCAGTGTATGAAAGCATGGTGCCTGGCCCCAGCTTAGGCCTGGGCTTCAGGCAGTGGCAGTGCCAGCCCTCAGGTCTGGGGTGGTCATCTAGACCCAGAGCATAGGCATTGCTGGGTGTGGTTGGTGGGGAAGATTTGCCTGGGAGCTGGGCCTGGGCAGGCTGGGGTGCTGGCTTACAGTGTTGCTGGGCAAAGGGCTGACAGAAAGTGTATAGGAGCCAGTGTGCTGGGCTGGAGAGTAATACCAGGGCTGTTCTCTTTCTCTCCAGCCAGGAAGGCATGAGGTGACCTCAGAGGATAGTGTGGCCTGTCCAGTAGACCCAGGTGTCTGGGGAGAGAGGACAACATGTTAGAATGGGACTCCAGGATGAAGCCAGATGCAGTCTCTCTGGGGTTCAGGACTGGACCTGGCTGGACCTCAGGACCAGAACTGGCCCTTGGTTGCTGTGTGATGTCCTTCTCCTGCCTCTTACCACAGTAGCAACAGCCAATGGGGTGGCCTGCTATGGACAGTGGGCCTGGGCTGGTGCTGAGCCCAGTGGGGCTGGGGAGCCTTGCAGATAGCCAGAAAGCAGTTGTGATGGTTTAAAGATCAGTGCCTGCATCTCCACTGTTCCTGCATGGGCTCTTCAGCTGGCTGGCCAGCAGGATGTGGGCAGCCTAGAATCCACTCCTTGTTCTGGGGTTAGCCACTGGACCCTGAGGCTGGCAGGGAGGACTCTAGATCCAGCTGGCACCATGAGACCCTCAGGACACAGATCCATGGGGAAAGATACAGCCACTGTCTCAAGTCACTGCTTGAGACAGCTGTGATGGAGATACAGGGGCCAGAGGACACAGGCAGAAGCAGTGAAACTCATTCACGCTGGGGCTGGGAGGCTGTCTGATTCCCACATGGATCCTAGGGGGTGGGGAGTGAATGTGTGGAGCTAGAAGTTCCTGGATACCTCCTCCTTCCCTCCCAGAACTGTGTCCTGCCATCTTACAGGATCCTTTCAAAGACAGGGAAACTGAGGCTGGGGCTAAGTCCAGCCCAGTCGGGGAGTCACCACACTCCACTGGAGTTGTGCTCTAGGAGGGAGCTGAAAGCATTGCAGGTGGGAGTCTGGGGTGAGCCCTTGTGCCTGTTAAGTGCTGGGAGCCGAGACCCAGCAGGCCTAACAGCGCTCCTGACCTCAGCCTGATCTACCCCCCATGCTGCTGGCAGCAAGCAGCTACCCTTAGCAGGCCCAGGTGTGATCTGTCCCTCAGCCCTGGACTGTGGAAGGGCAGCTCTTGGCTCTGCCAGGGCAGGAGGCCAGTGGCCTTGAGCTCCTGTCCCCAAGGCCATGCTGGAGGTCAGCAAGTCACTGTACTGCAGGAAGGGTCAGTAGTCTTGGGATTGTGGGGAGGGAGGGCCAGCTGAGGCCTCAGTATGCTGCTCCATGCACCTGCGGATGAACTGTGGCTCCGGGGGCAGGCACTGCACCCCCCCTCTGCCTGGTGCCCTCTAGGCTGTGGCTGCCATGGGTCTCCACGGCCTGCACACAGCCATGGACAGGACTACAGCAGGACTCAGTGCCCTGCTGCCTCCAAGTCTCAGGTCCCATGGCCTCAAGGGGACACTTTGGAGATCCCTGACTTCCACACCCCAGGGTAAAAGGGCATGGTGCCTTCTTGGGTCCTTCTCAGGGAGTGGCACCTTTCCTGAATGAGGCTGAGTGGGCCTGGTGAACCGTTTCAGTCCTGGATGGTTCCTGCATCGGTTCCCCAAGAAGGATGCACCCCACCCTGCAGGAGTCTCAGCGGAGTCAGCCAGAGGGCGTCCACCTGTGCTGTACACTGCCTGGTGCCCTCCTTTGACCCAGTGGATGGCTCTGGCCATCTGTGTGCCCTCATGACTTCACCCCTGCCCCCGCTTCAAGGGAAGGGTGGCTGTGGTGGGACACTACAGCCCAGGGAATGTCTCTGTGACTCCCTGCCAGGTGGATGCTGCCACCTAGTGGCCAAGCCCCACAGTTGCGTGCAGGTTGGCTGGCTGGTGGGAGGGACAGGGCATACAATCCTCCTCCCCAGGCAGGGCCCAGGTGGTGTGGGTGTGATGCTAAGGCTGATTCCAAGAGTGCAAGAAAGATAGGACACCAGCCCGCTGGGGCATGTGACAGGAATGTCCAAGGGTCTGTGGAACTGTCGCCTGCCTGGGGCCACAGGCTCCACTCCAAGTTCACCAGCTCTTCCACCCCTTACTCTTCAGCCCCTAATATTCTCCTGGGGAGCCCTTGGACAAGTCTATCTGAGTCCCGGCACAGGGGCTGAGTGGAAATAGATGGTGGATAGGCTGACAGGTAGGACCCCACTTGTGAGGCCCTTTGTGGGCAGGAGCCTGTGCCCTCACAGACTATCGACTGCAGATGGTGGCTGGCTGAGATGAGGCCCTCTTGGGGAGAAAACTGCAGGACAAAGACCTGTGGTGGATACACCTTGGAAAAGCCCACAATGGGGCTGGCTGCATGGCTGTGGACCTGTTGTGGTTTCCTGAGGAAGGGGATGAGGCTGGGCTTGTCCTCATCTTGTCTGCCCAGGATGAGGACAGCATCAGGGTCTCTCTGGTCACCAATGCTGGAGAGGCTGCTTGTCCCCAGCTGTGGGGTCTCTGGGGCTGCTCAAAAGAGGGTGACAGAGGTTGGCACCTGGGTGGGCCTGCGGGCTATTCCAGACAGTTCATCTCATCCCATGTTACCTGAGGCCCTAGCCCAGAGCCAGAAGCTCTGGAAACAATGGGAAGGGTTGGGTAGGGTCCCTGCTGTGCTCTTGCACTTCCTGTACCTCACATATGGTGTCATATGTGGACATCAAGACTTCTTTCTGCTTGGGCCACAGCTTCTCCCCTGTAAACACAGAGGCACCAGAGTGGTCCCACTGGGTGTATAGCTCCACCTGGTGCCTATATGTTCTGGTCCTGCTTGTGTCCCCACAGCCCTGCCCCAGCATGTGGAACATGGTGGCCCTGAGATGAGACACAGAGGCAAATGTTTCCTGGAGCTCCAGGGAGCAAGCGGGTGTGCAGACAGATACCACAGAACCAGGAGTTTGTGAGAAAATAGTGGAAATATATTTGGAAAGATGAGCTGGCCATGACTTTTACAGCATGGCCTGAGCCCCCCTATGCTTTGTCTGCAAGGAAGAGCTGTCTTGAGGGCCTTAGCACCTTCTGGAGGGGCAGTCTGAGCCCCAATGTGGTGTCTTTCAAAATGTCAAAGTGAAACCTTTGACATACACATTGCACCAGTAAAAACTAAAAACTGAACAAAATGTGCAGTGAATCTGAGATTACCTGAAGGGCATGAAGCATCTCAAACCCTCCTCCTGTCTGCCTTTCCTGGTGGGGTGCTAGGCCAGGATGTTGGTAGGTTATGTCTGTGGGATCTGGGATGGGGCTGTGAAGGAAGCCTTCATGAAGCTCCAGGCCATCATCTCTGTGCTCTGGGTACAGCTTACTTGTCTTCACAACATCATCTCCCTACCCCATCTCATTTCAGGAGAACCCAGTATTCACATTACAGCATGAAAATAGCACCAGAAACTTCCAAGCAGAATTGAGGACGCACACAGCCCAGGGCTTTGCCAGGAAGAGGGCTCCAGAGAGGGGGCCTGTTGGGGAGCAGTTCTCTCCATGTTCTTCAGGGAACCAAGGTGCCCAGGAAGCATCTGCAGGGTGGTGGATGGCAGGCACGATCCTGTGGTCAGGGGGCAGAGGGCTATGTGCCCTTGGGAATCTGGTGGCTCAGAGGTGGCCCAGATGGAGAACCTTAGGCTCCTGATGTGATTCCTAAGGGCATTTTGGAATTCCAGCAGCAGCAAGATTAAGAAGGCAAGGCCACCATTTGTTCAACTGCCCAAACTTATGTCCCTGCTTGGTGTCAGGGGACCTTGTGTAAATCTTTAAATGAGGTCTACAGCATATGCTGCCCTGCTTTTCCCAGAGCACATGGGGCTGAGAGGGAGCATAGCTGTTCTTTCAAGTACTTAATACCAAGGAAATAGCTTTGTGGTCTCAATGGGTCTGCAGCTGGCCAGTAAGTCTGTCATCCTCAGACTTCTGGCAAGAAAGGGACCTTCACCAGCTTCACCGGACCATTGAGTGTCAGTGGGGTGACGCCTTGGGTGCTGAGTAGTCACCACCAGGAGACTGAATGGGGCCCAGGCTCTGTGCTGGGTACTGCTTATGTGTCACTCGGGAGTGTCCTTTTTGAGAGGGATCTTGAAGCTGGTCAGTCTCTGCCCAAAGAGCTGGCTCAGAAGGTCACTCTGAGACTCAGCCGTCCGGTGGTCTCGAAACTCAGTGGGCCTGGGGCTGGGGACAGACCTGGCCCTCCTTACCTGGGGGACGGCCTTGCTCAGCACCTCCCTCTGGTGGCCTGAGCTAGGATCCCTCTTTCGTGCCTCCCAGGGCTGTGGCCTTATCTTGCTGATCTGGCCCCTGGGCCTAGGCTTGGTGGGGAGCACCCGGCTGGGAGTGGCCTGCTTCCGGGGGGCTCGGGGAGGCCTGTCTGGGGCTGGGTGGGTTCTGCCTGAGTTCCCTGTGCTTTCCTGCTTAGCTGGGCCTGGGCCCTTCTTCCTCTTCTCACTGCTCTCTGCTTTTTCCTGGGGACCTGGGCACCTCTGGGTCCCCTTGGGGCTGCCCCTGGCCTGGGCTCTAGGTGGGATTGGGTGTGGTTTGGGGCTCTGGCTGGGGCAGCTGAGATTGGCTGGAGTGATGGCTGTTGCACCCTGTAGTCGCTTGTTGGCTGGCTGAGGCCGGCTGTCCCCTGAAGTTTGGGTGGCTGGGTACGATCCCTCACTCCTCTGGGAGCTAGGCCTTGGCTTGGCTTTGGGAGTGATAGGCTTCATCCTGTTTTCAGGTTTGGGGTCCAGCTCTCTGGGAGCTAGGATCCCCATCTCTGTGAGCTTCCTTGGTGGTCTTGGTAGCTTGCGTGCCCTGCTGGGGGTGACTACCACCAGCCTGGGCTTTGATGCACTCTGGCAAGGCCCCAGCTTGGTAGCACTGCCCTCGTGGGAAAGCTGGGCTGTGTCCCTCTCAGGCACCACATGGCAGGCTGACACCTGCTTCTCTTTCAGGAGCAGGGAGGGCTCTCCTGGGGACAGGTCGCAGGTGCACCTGCCACAGCTAGCCTGGGTCCCACGTTTCTCTGAGACTGGGAGAGAAGCCTGTTGTTTTTGAGTCTCAGAGCTGCCTATGGAAGCCTCTTTCTCCAACCTCTTCAGGGCTCGGTCCAGCTCTCGGTCCTCTCTGTCTTCAGGCGGGGCATCGGGGAAGGGAGATAGTACTGGGGGTGGAAGGCCTGGGCTGGCCGTGGGTGGATCTGGGCGGCCCGCAGTGTCCTCTAGTCTGTCCTGGGCCTGAGCAGTGCCGGGGGCCGCCTGTGGACAGAGGTTGGGCAGGGCCGGGCTGCCCGGGGACATGGACCCGCCTGGACCGGGGACCACCACTCTTTGCCGTTTGGGGGATAGCGTGCCCTTGCGAGCTCTGGGCCGTCGCACGCCGCGGAGCATGCAGGGCCGCGGGCAGGTGCGCCGGTGCTTTTCGCGGTGACGGTCCAGCTGCTCCCGGCGCGCAAAGGTGTAGTTGCACGCGCTGCACGCGAAGGCCCGGCGGGTGACGCGCGCTACATCTGCGCAGCGCTCGCAGGAGAAGAGTGGCATAGGGGCCACATCGAGGGCTTCGGGCCGCGCTCCGTGCGTGCTGCCCAGATGCGCACGTAGTTCACAGTGCGCAGCATAGACGCCGGGGCAGCGTGGGCACAAGTATACGCGCTGCGGGCTGTGCACCGCTAGGTGGCGCTGCAGTTTAAAGGGCTTGGGGAAGCGCTTCCCACAGTGGTGGCAGTCGCGGGATGGGTCCTTGCAGTCCGCGTGCACCGGGCCGGCGCAGAGCGGTGTCTCGCTGTGGGCCCGAGGCTCCTGGCACGGGCTGGGGGTGGCGGGGCTGTCGCCGCCGGGCACTCTGGGTGGCGTCGAGGCGCCGTGGGGGCTCTTACAGAGGGCAGATCCAGCCCCGTCCTTCGGGTCCGGCTCCATATCCCTGAGGATGGACCCTTCTGATCCCCGATGCTTTGTGGTTCTCTCCACCGAGGCGCCCTCGTCCCCGGAGCCCGCGGATGGCTCTCCAGGGACCTGCCGCACCTGCCCTCTGCGCGCAAAGAGGGCAGCATGCTCGCGCAGGTGCTGGTTGTACATCCAGATGTCTGCCACTTCCTTGAGGCACATGCCGCAGGCCCACGGCCCCGCCTGGCCCTGCACGTGCTTCTCCTGCAGGTGCTCACGCAGCAGCTGGCGAGAACTGAACCTGCGCTCCACGCACATGTAGCAGGTGGGGGGCGGTGCTGCACTATGAGTCAGGCGGTGCAGGTCGAGCTCTCCTAGCCTGTGGAAGCGCCGGAAGCACACGCGGCACTTAAAGGAGCCCTTCCTGACTGGGGTCGACCGCTCTCTGCTGTGGGCCTGGCTAGGTCCGGTTGCCTCATCATGGAGGTCCAAGGCACTGGTGCTCGGGACACAGGCCAGGTCCTCACAGGGTCCTAGGACACACAGTTCCTGCGCCTCCAACATGGTCCCTACCATCTCCAAGTCTTTGGAGCACAGGGACAGCCCCTCCTCGTAGCTCTCTCTCTCCAGGTCGGGGGGCTCTGGACTCACACCTCTGGCAGGAGAGGGTGACTCTTGTGGGGTTACCGATAGTCCCAGTCCTCGCCAGGCTCCAGGGATCCTATGTAACTTGGGGATGGCCTCTGTCTGATTGTCCGTAGTGCAGCAAGGGGTTGTCTCGTCCACACCGCCAGCCTCATTGCTGGGCTCCAGGGCCCAGAGGCTGAGGCCTGGGCTGCTGTTGCTCAGTGCCCCATCTAGCAGCCAGGTCTCAGGCAGCTCCATAGGCTCATTACCCCACACGTCCTCACAGGAGAGGCAGAGAGAGCCTGAGTCACTGAGGTCTGTGGGCAGCTGGATGGAGGATGGAGGGTCACCTCTGGCCTGGATGAGTGGCTCGGTCGGTGGCCAACACCGCAGCCTGTGGCAGCGTTTCCCATACACCCGGGGATTCTTCTTCCAGGCAAAGCGGCCACCTGGAAGGAAGAGCTGGGCAAAGGACATGTCATCATCAAGCATGCTTGGAGGGTCAGGATCCTCAGGATTCCCACTGTGGGTTTCTGGGGTGTCCAGGAGGCCCTGTGGGCAGCTGAGGATAGTGCTGCCAGTTTCAGAGCTGGATGCTGCAGGAGGGACCAGCATCTCTGCCATAACGCTGTTGCCTTGCTCGTCCCCGGTCCTTGCACAGTCCTCAGTGTTCTCTCCCGCAGATGCATGTGATGGGCCCTTGTGTGATGTCCTGGCCACTGTGGGTCCCCAGACCTCCCTTGCCAGGGCTCCCTTATACCCCTTGGGAAGTTCCCCAGGGGATACCCTCTCTGCCCTTCCTGTGGGGCTTCTCCTGCCACCTGGGAACTTTTGGGATGCACTGTCCACTACACACAGCACCCCTAGGCTACAATCATCTGCAGTGTCCTCCAGGATCCCAGGCCATCTGTCTGTCCCTTGCTGTGTCTCTGATGTGCTGTTGGCAGTTGCCTCAGACAGTGTGGAACAGCACCAATCTGTAGTCATGTGCTCCCCGTTGGGCTTCCTGGCTTGGCCTTTTCCCACATTCTTCTGTGGTTTCAGAGCAGTGGTGTTAGGGGAGTCCCTGGGCCCTCGAGTTCGCCTCTGCCCTTCTCTTCTCTCTGTCCGTCTGGGCTTGAGCTTGTCTGTCTTGAGTTGGTCTGGTCTGGGCTTTGGTGCCTCCCTGGGCTCCATCAGGCTTAGTGGGTGCAGTTGGTGGTTAAGGGGATGGCTTGGTACCCCGGAGCCCCTTTCAGCCCCCTCTTCTATCTCAGTACCCAAGGGACCCTCAGGTGCTGTGGAGCCGTGTAGGGGAAGTGGACTAGCAGAGAGGCTGGGGCGCATTGAAGTGTGACTTGGTCTCTCCTCATCAGGTGCCCGGAGGCTCTTTTTTCCAGGTGTTTCATGCCCCGGGGCGGTGCCCCTATGCTGTCGGTGTTTTCTGGCTTTGTGCCTGCTCAGGCCAGGCCTTGAGCGGAAGGAGGCTAAGCAGATCTCACAGGTCACACAGGGGACCAGTGGCCTCCTTTTCTCTGTGGGCTGTGCTTCCTCTTGAAAGCCATAGAGTTTCTGCTTCAGGTCCTGGGGACTGAGGGGCTCCATGTGGGGCATCTGGTGAGGGGACCTGATATAGTGTTGAGGACATTTGGATCCAAAGTCACTGGCTGTGTGGCTGGGAGAGGCCGCTGGAGGAGAACAGGTTGCACTCAGGCCTTGGGGACTGGCTTGGGGCACCTGTGTCACAGAAGTGCCTACATCCTCTTGTTCCTCACTGACAGCCCCCACCTCCCTTTTCAAGTAAGGGTGGGGACCTGGCTGTGTGGACTCCACTGAGGTGGGGCCTGTGGATGAGGCTGTGATGTTGTGGTCATCTCTGAGGCCAAGGTGGGGGGCGAGGTATGGAGGATGTGAGGTGGGGCCCAGAACCTGGAGTGCCCCAGCCTCCTTTACGCCAGGGTCAGGGGAGACAGATTCTGTATCATGTTCCTTGATGGCTGCAGGCATTCCTGGTTGAGGTGGAATGGCACAGGTGGGAGAGCCGCCTGGCTGTTTTCTGAAACCCTCTAGGGTTCTTGATGTGCTACTGTTGGGGCCATTCTGGCTCTGGGTGGTGGTTGGGGTTGGGATGTCACTGAGGCCTTGCCAGGCTTCAGGGCTGCTGGCCTCCAGGAGAGTGGAAGCGGGGGTATCTTCAAGGCCACAAAGGCTTATTGTTGAAGGTGGAGGACCTTCAGGGAGCTCCCCAGATCTTACATGGGCCTGGATCCAACTGGACCTTCCCAGAGATATAGAGGGAAGAGCTTCCTGGGGTGTGTGCTTGAGTCTGCAGGGGGTAGGAATGGCTGTGGCCAGGCCCCCTGTTGGAGGTACTGGACTGGCCACCTCCTGGGGGGGCCTGTCCTCAGGCCCCTGTTGGGTGCAGGCTGATGTTTCCGAGGGGAGCTGAGGGCTAGGGGCTGGCTGTGCCCACTCCTGAAGGCCTGTGCTGTCTCCCTGGAGCTCAGTTGTGGCCCCAGCTGGCCTAGGCATTTTGGGAGGGGCACTGGCCTTGGCACTGTTACTTGGTGCCCCCGTGTTCCACCAGGCTTCAGGCAGGCAGTGGTTGGCTCTACCTTGGGCCTTGGGCTTCTCAATCTGGCTGGGGGAGCCCAGCTGTCTCTCTGCTTTGGGTACTTTGGGGGTGGCTGTGTCCTGCATGCCCCCAGGGGAGCCACCTGTCACTCTGTCCCCTCTTGGACTTGGGGAGGCTCTGTGCTTAGGGCTAGGGGCATTGGCAGGTGGAGGCTCCTGTAAGACCTGGATGCTATCCTCACCCTCAGCTCTGGCCCCCAGGACCTGGAGTGGACATGAGGGGCTAGAGGCTGGGCCAGCATGGGGTCCGTGGTGGGATGGACCGTCTTGGCTCTGGAGAGCAGATCCCTCTGCCAAGGTGACAGGAGGACCAGGTCCCTTGGAAGTATGGCTGTGGCCATCATCTGTGGGTGGGATGACATCTAGAGACACATCCCCACTACCCCGAAACCCCTCATCAGGTGCTTGGGCAGCTGGGCTACCTTGGGGCTCAGGGGGCTGCCTTCCACTTTGCTCCCAGCAAAGCTGTGGTGGGGAGCCCTTGCTCTTCTGGATATCTGACTCATCACTTCTGAGAGATAAAAGGTCATGGCCTGGGCTATACTCTGCTGAACCCCCAGCCTCTAGGGGGACCTCCAGGTGCTCTTGGGGATCAGGCAGAACCATTACCTTGGGGGCCCTGCTGTCTCCTTTGATCTCACAGCCTCTGTTTTCCTGTGCTGAAAGAACACTGAGACTGTACCCCATAGGCCCTGAAGAAGTCCCCAAAGCTTGGTCTTTGTGGTGGCCAGGAAGTGGAGCCGCTTTTCGTGGGTGGCATGTGGCTGAGGGATGCTCCCCCTGGGACCTCCCAAATGCCCCTTTCCTTGGGGACATGACTATTTTAACATCTTCCTGATGTGGCCTGGAAGTCCCAGGATCTGCAAGGTGGGCTGTGCTATCAAGGGATGGGGTGGCCTGGTGGGCTGCTGTCAGAGAGGCTGCACATGTGGCTTCACCGAGGTCCTTGGGGGCTCCCTGTGTACCGTCTCGCCTTTGCAGCTGGCTTTCTAATTCGGAGACCAATCTTTTGATTTCCAGTTCATCCTCAGACAGGTTGCTCATAAAAGCTGCACTGTGTTCATTTCTCTTCCCAGGCACAGGTGCAGGGCTTAGGGGAGCTGTGTCTTCATGGGGACATTTCTTGTGGAAAGGCTTTTGCCCTGAGAGTTCAGTAAACTGGCTGGGCAGCACCGGGGACACTTCATCCAGCATCAGGAATGGGGGAAACAGTGGCTCTATCAGAGGTTTCCTTAGGAGAGGGTTAGGACAGGCCAGTGGCATGGGGGTGACCCTGTGTGGGGAGAGGCTGTCTAGGAGTGGTGGGTCAAAGCCATTCTCAGGCAGCCCAGCAAAAAGACTTGTGGACTCCAAGGTCAGTGGCGACTGGGCTGGATCTGGATCAGTCTCAGCTGCATAGGGTATATTCTTTGGTGGTTTGGGCTCAAGGGGGTCCACATGGTCCTGGTCAAGGTAGGAGCTACTGGCTGGCGGAATGTCCACAGCTGGGTTCTTGGGCCCAAGGAACAGTTCAGTAGGGGCAGTGCTATGGGGCTGGGGCTCCTTGTGGGCAGCTGGAACTCCTGCAGAGTCTCTGTTAAAGTGAGCAGGGCTGTACCCAAGATCAGAGCTCTTAGCACACAGGCTGCCAGGTGCAGGACAGGCTACCTGGGTGGGGTTAGCGGCTGGTGCCTGGAAATCTCTGGGCTGGCAAGCAGGGCTGTCTTCATCAGGGTGTTTGGGGGGCTCTGTGTGGCTGGGGTTGCCCTGCAGACCACTCCTTGCTAGCCTTGGCACACCCCTGCTCCCTGGGGGCCAGGGTCTGTGGGGATCACCTCTGCCTAGCTGTGGACACTCGGCAGTGGGGGGCCTGGGGTGTCCTTTCTTCCAGGGGGGCAGAAACTCTTCAGTAGCTTCGGGCTTCTGGATTGCCTGGTGGAGGCCTAGGGATGGGTGACTTTCCCCCAGGGTTGTGGTGCCCTTGGAGTCTCTGTCTAGGTTGTGTGATGGGCTGCGCTGCTGCCCTGGGGCTGGGGAGACCCTGCCCTCACCAGGTCCTGGCCTCTTCCCCTTGCTAGGACCCTGGCCCAGGGTCTCTGCCTTCATCTTTCTGCCCAGGTGCCTCTGCTGGTCCCTGTGGCAGCTACGGCCTCTGCGGCCAGGACCCCTGGGCTCAGGAGTTTCTTCCTCAGACTCAGAGGCATAGTCAAAGTCCCCCAGTTGGCTTTTCAGGGCCCATGAGGGCACGTGTGGTCGGTGCAGCTTATTCTTCTGTAGCACAATCTTGTGGATAAGCTCCTTGCTCCAGCTGCTGCCCCGCCGTGCCCTCTGCTTCCTGGGGTCCTTCCTGGGGGGCAGTCTTAGGTGCTTGGCATTTATGGTCTCTGCAGGGAGGAGGAGGGCTCTGGGGACCTGCTCATTGGGGTCTATGTGGTTCTTGGTGGTTCTGAGGTCCCGTGGGGACTGTTGCATGCTTCGGCCCCTCCTCCTAGGCCTCAAGCAAGTTTCCCTGCCTGGTATCTTGGTGCCGTGGGTTGCATCTAGCTCTTTCCAGAACAACTTGAGCTGCTTCCCTCTCCGGAGCTGCTTCCTTGGGCTTGTCACAGTGGCCTCTGTGGGCATTGGGCCCAGGCAGGAGGTATTGGGCTCACTCTGGGTTGGGCATACCCTGTCCCCAGGGCAGGGGATTCTGGGCTTCAGTGTGGCTCCTCCAGCTGGGGGCAGGTGCTGGGCATGATGCTCTGGAGTGGCACTTGCCCGGGTGCTGGGGGGCTGCCCAGTGGTGGTGCCTCTGGGGCCAGGAGGGTCCTCGTCGGTGAAAACATCAATGAAGCTGCTATCAATCTCAGGGCTGTCTGACGGGTCCTGCATGCCATTGAGGGCCTCAGTGATGAGGCTGTCCAGCTTGGCATCATCAAGCTTGGCATTATCCTCTAAGTCCAGGTCTGAGGCAGGCATTGGGAAGGGTGGGGTGGCCAGGCTGGGCAGGAAACTTGTCCGAAAGGTGTCATCTTTGCCATCTGTCTGCACATCCCCGGCCAGCAGGCTGGGGATGCTTTGGCTGTGGCCTAGCAGGCCTGGGTGCGTGGTGGCTGGCACCTTGCGGGCAGTCAGGTGACCTTGGGGTCCGTGCCGGGATAGCAGCATGCTGCAGAACTGCCGGTGCTCGAGGAAGGCAGCCAGGCTGCTGTAGTTGCGGTCGCACTGCCTGCAGGTCAGCAGCACGTCCAGCTGGTCCAGGCTGGCGCTGCTCAGTGGGAAGTGGTGGGCAGCATAGGTGGCTGGGCTCTGGTGGAAGCCCTGCAGCCCATCTCTGACCGCCCCTTGGCCCTCACTGCCCTGGAACTTGAGGGCACCCTCAGGCCCCAGCCCATCTGACATGCGTGAGAATTGGGCCTGGCCAGTGTTGCAGGGCTCTGGGGATTGGAAGGGGCTTCTGGTCTCCTGAGGCTGGGGCGTGGGAAGGAAGAAGCCTGAGGGCCCCAGGGGTGCAGGGAGTTGGCTATCTTCAGAGCTAGGGTTGGCTGGGCTGCTGGACAGTGGGGACAGGGAGGAGCAGGTGCTGCTGCTTGCTGTGTTGGTGGCAGGCGAGGGCAGGGGGGATTCGCTGGGAGAGACTCCCACTATCCTGGGTGGGGGCAGGGCAGGGGCCCCTCGGGGTGATGACTGGGGCTGGGTACCCCCAAAGAATAGGGCCTGGGCCCCAGGGTCCTTCAGCCCACTATAGGGAAATAGCCCTGGGGAGCTACCTGGCTGGCCTGGGCTGGTTCTCAAGGCTACCAGTGTCTCCCCAGACCCAGGCACCTGGCTTGTAGCACCTGGAGCCCCCTGTCTGCCTTCCTGCCACTCAGGGGGGCCCCTGGAAAATGGCACTTTGCTCAGCACTCCTATCTGGTGGGGTTTTGGCCCAGGACTGGGGAACATGGAGGACCAGGGCACTATGGGGCTGTGAGGGAGGCAGAACCGCTGGCTGGGGCCGTCAAAAAAGGCAGTGGCAGTAGGTGGGGTGCATAGGGGGCGCTCTGGGTAGGGGGCTGCTGTGGGATCCCACAGCTGGGGCAGCCTGGCTGACAGGGCTCTGGGGGTGGCCAGCTCAGCGTCCCCAGGTCCTGGGCTGCTGTCTCCCTTATTGGCTCCATATGCCTGTCCTGGAAAGTGCCCCTGGGGCCCAGGATCTGGGTGTGCTCTGGGGCTCCCTAGGCCTTCATGGCCTGAAGCTTGTTTTTCAGGGAGGACTTTGGTCAGGTTCTTGTGCAAATTGTCAGGGAAAGGCCTTGTAGCCAGGGGGGCAGTCCCAGGTGGAGAGGGGAAGCAGGGCAGGCGCAAGGGTGTCGGGGGCAGTGGGCAGGCAGGGTTGGTGCCTATGGCTGCCTCTGGCCACCTCCCTGGGGGCTGGTCGAAGGCAAAGGCCAGTGCTCCATTGACATAGCCCTGCGCAGCTGTGTCCTCATGGGGGACCTGTGTCTGGAGCAAGTATGGGAAAGGGCTCCCCCTGGGGCTGCCAGATCTGCTGCCCCCGAGAAAGGGCTCTGACTTGGTGGGGGAGCCCCCAAAATTAGCACCTGGGAAGTTGTCCTCAGCAGCAGGAGGCCAGGAGCTGGCCCCACTGGCCTGGAGCTCTGGAACGGAGGCCAATGCTGAAGGGCTGGCACCCTTGCTTGTTGGGGTAGTGTTTGGTGAGGTATAGTTGCTGGAGGTAAAGTTGGAGAGGTCCTCCTGAAAGTACCTTTGTGAGTGGAATTCTTTGGGGGTGGGCAGGACATCAACCCCAGGGGGGCTGGGCCTGCTGCAGGCTTCTGCCTTGGAGTCCTGGGGGGCCTTGTGCGGCCAGCACTCAGGGGGCTCATCCAGGGGTGGCTTGGCTCTTGGGCTGGCAATGCCCAGGCCATAGAGCTGTGGAGGGCTGCTGTCCACCTTGCTTGCCAGCCACACCTGTGTTGTTGGGTGGCTCCTTGCAGGTGGGGTTTGGGGGCCACCCCCATTCCCTGGGGGACCATGAAGGGACCGGGGCCGCAGGAGTGTGGACTGTGGCGCCACCTCCTGAGCCAGCCCTGGCTGGGCCTTGGGTGGGTCCCTGGCTAGGGCTCTGCTGCCTATCCCCCTTGCAGCCTGGGCTGTCCTGCTGCTGGGGGACTGGTCCTCGAGGGGGGCCTGGGAGAGGACCCCTGCTCCTTGATGGGGATGCAGGTCTCTGGTGGTGGCAGGGGGTGGTGCTCCGTGGGGCCGCTCGCCTGGCATGGCCCCAGGTCCTGGACACTATGAGGCGGCAGTCCGAGGGGGGCCGTGGGGCGTGGGCTGGGCAGCCATCCTCACCCCTTGGGGGTTCCCGGGGAGGCCTGTGCTCATGGTCCTGGGTGGAGCCTGCAAGGGAAGGGTGTAGTGAGTGGAGGTGATGGGGCAGAACCCATCCTGGGCTCCTGGTACGGCGGTGGTCATAGAAGTCCTGGCTTCCAGGAGGGGCTCTGGGCTGTGATGGTGCTTTGGGACATACAAGAGAGATTATATTGGTGGGCGAGGGTGAGGGGGTGGGAGAGAGAGGTCTGGGGTCTGAGAACACCGTGTTCCTCCTGAACCAGCCACCCTTAGGGAGGATGGTGATTGCTGGACCAGGGAACCCATTAATGTACCTCAGCCTTGGGTCCAGCAGTGTGGCCTCAACCCCCCACTGTGGGGAGCCCCCAGTCTCAAGAAACTGCCAGTGCCTCTAAGGGCCTCTGAACAGGCTCGGGTCAGCCCTGGGTGCCTCACAAGGGGGTGTTCTGCCACTTTGGGCCCTAAGCCCCTGGTGGGTGAGGTCCTGGTGTGCCCAGCAGAGGACTCCACTGCCTACCACAGCAGCCCAGGGATGCCTGGGTGGGGTTGCTGCTCGCTTCCCCTCTAGGCCCTCTGGTCAACCCGGGGCAGAGCACTGATTCCTTGGGTTTTGCTGAATGAGTCTGCAGCATTGCGAGGGGAGCTATGACAGCCTGGAGCTTCTGAGCACATTCTGGTGTGGGTTCCCTCAGCCCTGCAGTGGCATGGGAGGGTGGAACTCACTTTAACCAGGATCTATGGGAGCAAGTTTCTGGAAAGTACTTCCCTAAGACCTCCTTGCTGGTATAAGGGGTGGGTCATCCATGAGGGGTTCCCTGTACTACCCATGTCACCCAGGCACTAGAAACACACTCAAGCCAGACTGTGGTGATGCCCCTTTTCATATATGACAATACCCTCTCAAGGCTAGGAGCTTTTGGCCAGATGGATGAGGAGGAGGTCTTGGAAGCCTCCCTGGAGGAGGGGGTGCCTCAGCTACAACAGCCAAAAGAGCTGTAGGGTGGAGGGCATCAGGTACTCAGGGACATAGCTGACAGCCCGGAAGACAGGGAGCCTCAGGAACAGGGACATCTCTGCCAAGAGGAGTTGCATTTGGGCCGGATATCTTTCTACATACCTGGGGTGCCAAAGCCTCAGTGGGGTCACCGCAGGACTTCCCAGGAATGTGGCTTTGTGGCTGTAAAGGGAGAGGAGAGCAGGTTAGGATGAAGAGTCCTATTGGCAGCACCATCCCAGGGCCAGGGAAGGCTGAGCCTGGGAAGGTAATGCAGCTGTGGGCTGGCTTCATGGACTCAGGCTCATTTGTTATGTGGCTCTGCCTTGTGTGCATTCACAGCGTCGGAGGGTTGGCTGTGGGGAGGCTCTCCATCTCCCTGCATCTTCAGATCTGGGACCCTGTGCCCCCCTCCAGGCTGTGCTTTCTGTTTCTCCTACTACTCAGTACCAGGCTCAATTTGAGCCTGGGTTTGCCTCTCTCCCTCCCCCCACCGAACAGGCTGTCATCCCTGTCTTAAGTCTGAGGGGCCAGGAGCATATGGGAAGCTGGTATAGGCTGTGGTCACTGGCCACACAGAGATGCTGAGAGCTCACATGACCCTTAAGGCACACTTCAATGCAGCTGGGCTTAGCTGCCCCTGCCACGGAGGTAAGTGGTGGGTCAGAGAGGGCTATGGTCCCCACAGGCCTAGGCCTCCTGCTCTCATGCTGGGCCATGTGCTCAGGGATGCTTGTGCTATGCTGAGTGGTCACCCAAGCAGCCCCTGCCCACCTGATCATAGTGCAGCCCCTCCCCAGAGACCTATGGCACAGACACATGGCCTTCCAAAGCTAGGCAGCCAGGGCTGGGGCTCCCACACTGTGCCAGCCACGGTGCAGGGCACGGGGCCCTTACAGCATGTGAATCATAGCCTTTAGCTCAGTACCTGCAGTGGTGAACCAGCTGGAGAGGAGGGCACAGGTCAGGGAGGACTGCGACTTGACTAAGGCTGCTTAGCTGAGATGTTCCTCGAGGCCAGCCTACTAGACCTGTGCCTCAGAGACAGGTCACCCAGAGGACCCACCTGGCTGTCCTGGGCCCGTGGGTGCTAGGCCCAGGTAGAGGCCACTTTTGGTCTGCTGCACCATGGGCTCCCCATCCAGGAACACAGGGGCCATGGAGGCAGCGTGGGGACTGCACTTGACTGGTCTCAGGTTCCAGCCCCGCCCTGGCACTTGGCAAAGCCCCTCAGTGCCTGCTGCTAGGTTGGTGTGGGTTCCAGCAGCCAGGGTCCTTTGAAGTATGAGATCCAATCCCCTAGATTCAGGGCTGCCCCAGGAAGGAGTGGGAGTGGTTCCTTTTCTCCCAGTAATAGTCACTGGCCCCTTGGGTGCCTGTAAGTGCCAGGTAACTCAAGACCCAGAGGGGGTGGGGGAGGCCAGCAGAGGCTGTGCCAGCAGTCCTGAGCCTCCTCACTGCCCGCCTCTCAGCCCTGTACTATGGAGGCCTTCCTGGCTCCTTAGCTGTCTCCTCTTCCAGGCCTGTGGGAGCTGCTCACTCATGGTCAGATGGGGAAGCTGAGGCAGGGTGGTGTTTCAGGCTGGGCTGTGCCTCCCAGGGAAGCCAGGTTTGGGTCTGGCAAGGTTGCTGGCTGCCCCTTGCTGGGGGTGTGATGGGGTGAGCAGGGATCTGTGGCTATGGTGGCTTGGCCGTGCTGTGGCCTCAGGCACCATGCTGGGGGCCACTGGTTGCTGAGAGGGGGGTTGGAGAGGAGCACATGTTTCTGTGGCCGTGCCAAGCATGTGATGGGGTCTTGTGGCTGGCTGCCTTTCACAGCTGCAGAGGATCAGGACTCATGTGTGTCTGTGGGCCCCTGGGCACGTCCTGGGCCATGATGGGGAAAGTGAGGCTCAGAGCTATGCTCAGCTTGTCTGGGATCACACTGCAAGTTGTGGCTGTGCACCTAGGGTGTCTGGGGTGCAGACTATGCCCACTCTGTCAGTCCCCTCCCTCAGTCCCTGCCACGCCTCCAGCCTGGACCCCTGGACCTGCCCTGACAACCTCCAAGCTGGTTGTTCCTAGTGGGGTGAGGCTGAGGCAGGCAATTCCTCTCTGCACCTGTGATGAGCCAGCTCCAGCCCTGACAGGCCATCTTGAGTCCTGACTCTGCCCAGCACTGGTCCCGGAGCCTTAGCAGCTGGCTTCAGGGGACAAAACTATGCTCAGTCTGCTCCTGACATCCATGCCACAAATGTACCCCTTTCCTCTCCCTTCAAATGCTACTGCCTTCTAAAAAACCCCAATACCCAAGCAAGTAAGGCCTCCAATATGCCCTTGCAGGTAAAGTTACATCCGAGATACGGCCCTGAGGGCGCATTTAGGAGTAAAGCTCTCCTTATCGGCTGCATTTATCTTAATTACTTGGGCAGAGTCAAGGCCACCATTCAGGGGCAGGAGCAGGTATTAGTGCTGCCTTATCGGGGTTCATATTTGAGATCCCTTAACAGAAGGGAATTGGGTGGGGGTGGTGACATTGTCCAGGTGACAAGGAGGGAATGTAGGGAGGGTGAGTCTTTCATTCTCAGCCCAGATGGCCACAGGCTGCAAGGGTAGCAGGGCAGGTGCCAGCTCTGCCCTCTCTGTCCCTTTGTACCACAGAGGCTGACATTCAGGGTTGGACAGTGCCACTGATAGATGACCTTTGCCTCCTACACCTCACTAGGTCTCAGATCCCAGGGAGAGCACCAGGACCGCCACTCCCACAGTTCATAGGACCTAGTGACACTGCCTTCAGGAAACCATCCTTGCCCAGAGCTTGTGCCAGTGTGCTCCAAGGTCACTGTGTCCTTCCTGTACCCACAGCCCATTCAGGCTTTGCCAGCTCTGCAGCTGCCCTCTCTGTGTGCTGAGGCAGCTCCCAGCCTGATATGCCCAGAGTGGTTGACTGGGGGAGGTGTGGCTCCCTTCCCCTGTTGATAACTGGCTGGGGGGTACCCAAGAAGATTCCACATCCAGTGGTAGGCTGTCTCAGCACAGCAGGTGGCTGCTCAGGTCAGGCCATGGGGGAGGGGGCATGGTGGCAGAATCTGGCTCCCAAGTTGCATTTGAAACATCTTCAGCTGTGGTGTAGGGTTGCTCCTTTGAGGGAGCAACCTTGGCCTGCAGTGCTGCTCATGGGCCTGGCCAAGCACTGGCCCTCATGCTCTGCAAGGGCCCATAGGCACAGGGCCACCAAGGAGCCCCTGCAGGGGTCACTGTCAAAGCCTGAGTGTCATGAGCATAGCCCTGGCTTGCCTGGGCATCTCCTTGGCACCTCAGCTTCCTGCCCCTCCTAGCAAAGCTGCAGGTGGCCCTGCTCCCTATTCTATGGAGGCAGTCATCCACTGGGGCATAGAAGGACAAAACCACCCCACCTCTACAGGGCATGGCCCTGTACTTGGCTGGATGGTCTGGGCCAAAGGATATGGCTGGTGGTCATTAGTGTCCTCATCTGCCCCTGAGGATGGGTTGGGTCTATGTGTCAAATATTACCTGTCCAAGCCACTGAGTCTCCCCAGTGCTGCCCTGTGGCCATGTGTCTCTCCCCACTCCTTCCTCTGGACATGCTGTGCCACCTGTCCGCTGAGCCTGCCCTCCCATGGGGACCCAGGCATGCTGTGTTGGCTGGTGTGCAGCCCTCAGGCCCTGGGACATGGTGGCCTTTGGGAGATGAGCATAGTATCAGCTTTTCTGATTTTTCAGGAAAAGCTAGAAATCTAGGGTTTAAAGTGAAATCTCCCTATTTTTAAACCTTTGCAATGAATTAATGTGAAACAAAACTACTGTTTAAGCTGAAGCCATTGGGCAGGACTGGGTGGCCTGTGTGGGGTGGTACATATTTCAGACAGTCTCCAACCGGGTCCCTGTTGCCCCTTACTCACTCATTCACTCATTCATTCATTCATCCTGAACACTAACTGAGGCCAGCATCCCTGTTGGGATGGACAGGTCACCCCTAGGATAGGTGTTCCATAGGTCAGCACAGCTGTCCTGAGGTCAGCAGGCCCCATTGCTGTGTGCAGGGTTCTGAGTTCTGGGAAATCTTGGGATTCCCAGAACTCCTGGAGGGGGTGCATCTATCAATGACCAGGACCATGGCCTCTCTATGTAGCAGAGCTCAGAGGTCCACAGTGAGTTGGGTCCAGTGGGTTATGCGTAGGGTCTATGGACAGAGAGGCTGACATGGTCGAGAAAGGCCCGGGACAGGAGAAGGAACTGTGTCAGGATTCTGGGTTGAGCAGGGGAGCTTGGCTGTGGGAAACTCATATGGCTTGCCCAGCTGCACAGCAGGAGACTAGGGCTGGACTTCACCTGCATGTTGCAGATGATGAGATGGCTCAGAGAGGAGGAGACACTTGCCACTGACCAAGGCCTAGCTTATGGCTCCTGGGGGATCTGCTGACCTGGGGTTCCCAGTACCCCATTCTGTTCCAGGCAGCCATGGGGTTTAATTCAAAACCATCTATCACCAAAAAATGCTTCACTGCTTCCTGGGCATTGGGTTCATGAGCCCTTGAACCCAGGGTGTCTGGAAGTCCTGGGTTGTGCAGGCTGTGGGGCTTTGGTCCATCACAGCCTCGGCCTCCACCTCCACACTTAGGCCTGTGACCATGGCCTGCTCATCTTGCTTGTCTTTGCAGCCCAGTGTAAGCTGGAGCAGCCACTGGGCTGCTGCACTCAGAGCTTCCCTCCCAGCTCCCTGCCCCTCTGAAGATGCCTTGGTGCCCTGCTCTGAGGTGAGGAAACCATGTCCTGGAGAGGCCGGTGCCATCCCTTCTAGCCTTCGCCCTTCCCTGGGGTATAAGTCGTGCCCCTTGAGGGCACCTTGGCAGTGTGAGGTGCAGTGATGAGGTGGGGGCAGTTGCCTGTGAGGGTCTGAGGGGAGGGAGAATCCCCCTGGACAGGGGCAGCCTGGGAAGCCAGGGGGCCATGCAGACTTGAATGCATGCAGTCAGCACACTATAAACATTGCAAATAGGTCTCTGGGGGATGCCTGCCACTCTGTTTCTGCTGATCCATCATTCCCCTGACGTCTGAGCCTGGACATCAGGCAGAGTGGGGCAATACAAGACAATTTTTCAAAACACCCTGTTTCCTGTCCAGAGCACTGAGTACTGCACAGGCCCACACTGAACCCACTGCTACCCCCCAGACCACATCTGGGACAGGGTCCCTAGCCCAGGCAGGCTGGAAGGAGGGAGACATGGGCTGAGTGTGACTATGGTGTGTGTGCAGCTGTGGCCAAGTGTATGAGTATAATTGTGTGTGTACATGCACACAGTGCACACGCAGGTGTGGTACAAGTGTGCTGGAGCTGCCACCACTCACCCCAGGTAGTCTCAGGGTGAAGCCAGTGCAATCCCATGGTGATGTCGGATAGGGATTAAGCAGGGCAGTGTCTGAGCAGGGCAGGCCAGGGCATCCCTGCAGTGGGGGTGGAGGCTCTGGAGATTCATGTAGGACATCAGATATGGGTGGGGGCCCAGGATTGCATGCTGTCATAGGGACACAGGTGCATGCATACTGCAGGAATGGCAGTGGGGCTCATGTTCGCAGGAGAGAGGCTACAGACACTGGGCTCAAGGGTCACAGAGGAGTGGTGGACAGGTCTCAAGGTCATGTCCACAGGAAGCTGCAACGACCACAGTCCCCAAACTTAGCTGCTGTTTATTTTACTTTATATATATTTTTTGAGACAGCCTCACTAAGTAGTGCACTATGTAGCCTAAGCTGGCCTCAATTTCACCATGATCCTCCTGCCTCAGCCTCCTAGGTGCTAGGAATACAGGTGTGCTCCACAACATGTTTGTTTTAATTATTTTTCCTGTGTTGGAGATTCAACCTATGCCCTTTGCATTGAGCTGCTTCCTCAGGCCTCTTTGTATTTTATTTTGAGATAAGGTCTTACAGAATCACTAAGTTGCCCAGGCTCAGCTTAACTTTCAATTTGCCTGCCTCAGCCTCCCAGGGTGTTGGAATGACAGTATGCATCACCAAGCCTTGTGTTTATGCTGATTTTTAGGTGCAAAGATGTGGGAGAGAAGATGTCTGTGAATGGGGCCCAGGGGGGCCTAGGAGTATGAGAGACAGCAAGTCATAGTTCAGGGACAGGGAGGGAGACCCTTAGACCAACATCCAGACCCTAACAGGGCACTGAAGCCCGCTGTGTATAAAGCATGCTACAGCCATCCATGTGCCAGTCTGTGCACATAGAGCCGGGCCTGGGCCTGGGCCTGACTCGCCTCACTTCTCTCTTCAGACGACTTCTGTGATGAGGACAAGGACCGGCCCTTCCCAGAACCCCTTCTGTTTGAGCACAGCAGCCTCGGTCCTAGCCAGATGCATGCAGCTGGGAAGATGCTGCAGGTACCTTGGCATGGAAGGGTAAACTGAGGCACATGACAAGGTCCATGTGGGGGGTCATGTATCACACCTGTACACAAGGCACACACATTTTTTTTTTTTTTTTTTTGTCTTTTTGAGACAGGGTCTCACTATGCAGTTCAGGCTGGCCTTAAGCTCACTTTGTAGCTCAGGCTGGTCTCGAACTAACAACAATCCTTCTGCCTCAGCCTCCCGAGTGCTGGGATTACAGGCCTGTACCACCACGCCCGGCTAAGGCACGCACATGTGTGAGGTGGCCCTGACTCACCCACTGCCTGTTCTCCACTTCCTGTCATTGCCTGGGCCCTGTGTTACCTCTGGCCAGGCCTGGTGAGCCCAGGACCTGCTAGGTACCCGCAGTGAGGGCACCTTTTGTGCCCTGTGGGAAGCTGTCTTTGCTGTGCCACCTTCAATCCTTATATCTCAGCTGGTCTTCATTAGCTTCCCTCAAAGTCCCCAAAAGCAGCTGAGCCACGTTAGCATTCCATAGTTGCCAAGATGCAGCTACTAGAGGGAGGAGTCAGGGGCTGGGCAGAGGATGCAGGCAGAGGCCAAGGCATGCCAGGCGGTGGGCCTGTGCCTGCTCTGCCTGCAGGCCCAGTTCTCCCCTCTGCTCCTGGCTTCGCTTGGTGCTGTGCATGCACTCCCTGCCTTTCCTGAGTCTGTGTCCCTTTCTAGCCCACAGTGTAGGAGCAGAAGCCCTGTGGGGCTGGGCAGGTCTAGGGTAAGGAAGTAGGTGGACAGGGCCCATGCCACCCCAAGGGCAAGACTCCACCCATAGCTATGCCAGGCATGGTGATGTCTTGCCTGGGGCAACAGGGCTTTGTCAGCCACATGGATTACTGGGTTGTGGAACAGAGTATGCTGCAGCCTTCCAGAGTGCAGGGATGGGGTCCTGGGCCTTGCACAGGACTCTTCACTGCTCCTGCTGACATCCCCATCAGTCTCCCTTCTCTGTCTCCCTCGGAGGTGGGAGTTTCTGAATGCATGTCTCTGTACTGTCTCTGCTTATACGGGTGGCAGGCCAGCATCTGGGCCATGGTCTTTGGGGTGGGGGCCCTCTCGGTGGGCTCTTCCTGTCCTTAGCAGCCACAGCAGCTTGGCTGATCCAGTGACGGGAGTGAGTCCTGGCTGTCTGGCCCTGCCTTGGCTTACCCTCTGTGAAATGAATTTCTTGAGAGCCCTTTGAGAGACGAGCCAGCAGATGAGATGAGCAGGAACAAAGGCCAGAGCAGGCACGAAGCTGCAGGGAGAGTCCTGGGGCAGGTCCATGGCTGGGCCTGGTACTTGGCACAATGCCCAGTAGGTAGCAGTTACCCACCTTTCTGTCTACCCAGTCACCCAATACCCATTGTCCATCCATTACTCATCCAAAATCTGGCTACTCTTCTGTCATCTATCACCAAGTATTCATACAGCCATCTACTTGCCCATTCATCATTTAGCTATTCTTCTATTCACCCACCTACCATCCATCTCTTCCATCCATCCATCCATCCATCCATCCATCCATCCATCCATCCA
>PVKA01028784.1:0-29020 GCA_004027165.1 Ctenomys sociabilis
GTTCTTTATCACAATTGGATCATCTTCATCATCCATGCATGAATAGTCTAATTCACATTTTTTAAAAAATGTATTTGGTTCTTATAGGGTCTCACTATGCAGCTCGGACTTATAGTGATCTTCCTGTTTTCAGCCTCCCCAGTGCTGGGATTACAGGTGTATGCCACTATGCCCAGACTCTGTCAGCTCAGCCTGCCCTGGGGGTAGGGCTGACATGGATGTGGTGCCAGGGATGGAACTGCAGTCCCTGCACTTGCCTATGTAGGTGCTTTAGTCTTCTGAGCTATCTCCCCGGCCCCCTGATTCACTTTTGACCTCCTCCAAAATGTGCAAATCTGGGTCTTCATGTGCTATTGCACAGAATGGGCTACTTCTATCAGAAAATCAAAAGAAAACTCTTTTATACCAAATCCTAAAGTGGTGTGGGACTAGTGGACCTCCATAATGTTCAAGGAAACATACACAAAAACTGTTCCACAGAGTGTGAGGGTACAAATCTCATTTTGCCACTTTTGCACATGTGCACACTCCTTGGCATTCCTCATACTAAGTAAGAAATACATAGATTGCTTCCTATATCTTTCAGAGAAAGATACTGAGACACACTATTGGTGATTATAACACTAAAGAACAAAATTTACAGTAAAGCAAGGGTTGGGTCTGCTGGACCCAGGTTTATGCCTTAAAGTTAACAGATTTTTTTAAAAATGTATTTAGTACAGGGTCTACGGAGTTTCACTACACAGATCAGACTCACAGTGATTCTCCTGCTTTCAGCCTCCCAAGCACTAGGATTATAGGTGCACGCCACCATGCCCAGTCTCAATCACCGTCTCAGTGTGTCCCAGGGCTGGGGCCAGCATAGCAGGTTGGAGATCGAACTCCTGGCCTGTTGTGTCTGCCTAAGCAGGCACTTTAGTCTGCTGAGATATTTGGCTGGCCCTAAGGTAGTAGAAAAAAATTTTTTTTTGCCCACTCAGCCCACCCTGAGGGCAGGGCTGGCCCACCATGTGGTACTGGGGATCAAATGCAGTCCCCTGCACCTACCTAAGCTTACCCCAGCAGGTGCTTTATATTGCTGAGCTATCTTGCTGGTCCCCACCTTAATGTTAATATAATAGCATTTTGATTCTGGGAAAGCAGCAGCACCAGATCCAAGATGGCAGCCAGTGGGAGGCTGATGAAGGAGCTTGAAAAGATCCACAATGTGGAATGAAAAAGTTCCATAAAATCCAGGTTGATGAAGCTAATTTATTTATTTATTTATTTATTTATTTATTTATTTTTGTCTTTTTGAGACAGGGTCTCGCTATGCAGTTCAGGCTGGCTTTAAGCTCACTTTGTAGCTCAGGCTGGTCTCGAACTCACAACAATCCTCCTGCCTCAGCCTCCCGAGTGCTGGGATTACAAGCATGCGCCACCACGCCCGGCTTGAAGCTAATTTATTGACTTGGCAAGGGTTTATTGTTCCTGACAACCCTCCATATGATAAAGGGGCCTTTACAATTGAAATCAACTTCCCAGCAGAGTATCCATTCAAACCACCAAAGATGCCATTTAAAACAAAGATCTATCACCCAAACATTGATGAAAAAGTGCAAGTTTGCCTGCTGGTCATTAGTGCTAAGAACTGGAAGCTAGTGACCAAGACTGACCAAGTAATCCAGTCCCTCATAGCACTGGTGAATGACTCCCCAGCCTGAGCATCCACTTCAGGCTGACCTAGCTGAAGAATACTCTAAGAACCATAAAAAACTCTGTAAAATGCTGAAGAATTTACAAAAAAATATGGGAAAAGCGACCTGTGGACTAAAATGTGCCACAAATAATTCCAGCAAGTGTCAGCAGAGACCCTGAGCAGTACATTCAGACATAACACAAAGCAGGTCTCTGGAAAATGGACACGTGCCACCACCTGGCGTTCACATGTGGCAGTTACTAACTTTCTACAGTTTTCTTAATCAAAAGTGATCTAGTAACCTGTAAAGAAAGGATTAATAATTTCAGATATTATAAAAAAAAACCCAAAACAGCATTTTGAATGAGGGAAACAAAAGAAGTAAATGTGCTGCAGTAAATGGGTAACTGGATGAAAAAAAAAGAAAGAAAAAAATTCTACCTCACATGTTATATAAAAATGATTTTAGATGAATTAAAAATTTAAACATAGCCGGGCGTGGTGGCGCATGCCTGTAATCCCAGCACCCGGGAGGCTGAGGCAGGAGGATTGTTGTGAGTTCGAGACCAGCCTGAGCTACGAAGTGAGTTTGAGGCCAGCCTGAACTGCACAGTGAGACCCTGTCTCAAAAACAAGACAAAAAAAAAAAAAAAAAAAGAGGAGAGGTGAAGGTGCAGAGGAACTTATGAGTCATTAGTAGAATGCATGAAGTCCTTCTTCCTTCCCACTCTGATGAAGCACTCAGCACCTACAGCACTGAGCTACTGGTAACAGCTACCAGCTCTTGGGTGCCAGTCACCTCCCATTTATCTCTCTGCTTGACTAGTACTTTACTGCTTCCAGAAATAACAACATAATACTTATTATGCCAAATATCATTACCTGTTAAACATAAATTGCAAGACACAGGCCTTGCTTACTTAAAAACAGCATATCATCAATGCAAAAGAGATAGCTTTTCCCTCATTCCTGCCCTACCCAAGACAAGCACAGATAAAATTAAGAATTCTTGAAATTCCCAATGGTGTCAAAAGCATTTAAAGTTGCTAGGTCAAAGATTCATTTTGGCAGCAGACAACCACAAAGGACTTCAATGTTATACACAGTGAAAATGATTGCAATAAATTCTAAATATGGATAGACCAGTAATTTAAACCCTTTTAATAACAGCTAATGCTTTCTCTTCAGTTCAATATCTGATTCTAAGTCAGGATCCAATTAAAGAAAGAAAGCAAGACCCAGCTTTCTGGATCCACTGGGATTTACTTGTCCAGGACTACCTGTCTGCCAGTTGTGAATCTCTAGTCCTAATACAGGTGTATTTTGGAGCAAGGAAACGACCATTTAAAGCTTTCTCACTAGTCTAAGCCACTGCCTCTGTCTCTAATGTGATAACTTAGGTAGAACTATTAAGACTACTGTTGATAGAAAAAAAAAGATGAGGCACAAAATCCAGCTGGCAAGTCTGAACACACAAGTGAACTACTGCAACATATATCTGAAAAATAAGTATTAGAAGTTGCCTAGATATTTTAATGACTTGACTACTTAAAAGATCCTAGTTTTCCACTTCATTTTGACTATATGGGTGTAGTTAGATATTAGGCAAAAGATACCCATGGTAACTCTACTTGAATTTGTCACTAATGTACATTTTCATTCACTTGAATTATTTAATACAGCTTAGCTCTGACTGCAAAACCACTTGGAATCCAAAACATCTTCAAAAGAGAAATCTTACTTCTAAACCACTTTTACTTATTTAAGTTTATATTTTCTTTACTACACAACTAAGTCCCATTAAACATGAGATTCAATTCCCAGAATCAAAATAATAATTTATCATATACAAATGTTTATCAGCAGTATGATTTTCTATAGTCAAAAGGTGGAAACCACTCCAACATTCACCAATAGAAAGAAAGATATGGAAAGAAATAGTTCTTCTTCATTGGCTGGATGTTCTGGTGTCTACTTATGGTACCTGAAAATGCAAAAGACTACCTCCCTACCTGAGACTGTAGGAAGCTTGGTCAGGACAAGTCTACAGTAAGGATGGAGTACAGGAAGAGGAAATGAACTTGGGCCCTCAATGCTGAGCTGCTCAGTCAACCAATTGGAGTTTGACACCTAGTCTTACCTGAAGTAATCAATGTCTGTGGGTCACTGAGCTGATGGCTCTGTTTCTTTTTCTTTTTTTGACCAGCTCAGCCTTCCTGAAGGTGGGGTTGGCAACATGTTGTGCTGGGGATCGAACTACAGTCCCCTTCCCCTCCTTCACAGGTGCTTTAGATCACTGAACTATCTCGCTGGCCAGGCTCTGTTTCTTGAAAGTAAAAGTATTTTAATCAATAACACTGACCTAAGAAGTTGGACACACCATGAATCACAGTGATGAAAGCAGAATTTTATCTATTTACAGAGAACAAATGAAAAACTAAATCAAATTGCTATCTTATCATTAAAATAAGAAAAGGCTTTTAGGACAGGGAAAGTACAAGGTTACAGAAAAAAAAGGTAGCACATAGATCCACCCATTTAGCAATTCAATAAATTTGGGCCCAGAAACAATCTTGAATCAAATATGTATCACTATAGAAGTACTAATGAGAAGATTGATTTCCCTTTATATTCAACTCCTACATACTCTTCATATTGCAACCTAAATAAATTATCACCTCCTTAGAAAGAGACTTCTTTCATGTGTCCTGACAAGGCCGAGGCTTGCTGTTTGCTTCATGGCAGCATTGTGCACATTTGTCATTGTTTTCCCCATAGGAAGAGACCTCCCTTGTGAAGGGACTTCTTTTGTCCACCACTAGTTCCAGAGCTGTGCAGAATGTTGGGAGTTCCTTTTGATGCAAGGTGGGAAGTAGGAAGATTATATAACAGTGTGGAATACATGGCTGGACTCAGTAAAGCTCCCTGAAAATGCTTATCTGGGCTCTGAAGAGAAGCTACCTTCTCTGAAAAGGTAAAAAGGTGTTTTACACAGACAGAACTTAGATGTGTGTATAGAGAAGGAGACAATGTAACTTTAGAGAGATTACTATTAGGTTCACTAAGGCTGGAGTTTGATATTAGGTAGCAAAAAATGAAGCTTGGGAAACAGGAAGACTTAGTTTTATAACCAAAGAAAGCAATATGCTGTACATGCCTCCAAAATAATCTACTCAGAACCACAAGGCCAAGACATTAGACAATGACTGAAGAGTAAAGCTGGGTTTTGAACCACAATTGTGCTGCATGATTCTAGAGCCTATAATTCAGGCTGGCATTGAATTATGTAGCCCAGGCTGGCCTTGAACTTGCAGTGATCCTCTTGCCTTATCCTTCTATTATTATTATTATTATTATTATTATTATTATTATTATTATTATTATTATTATTGGTGGCACCGGGGATTAAACTCATGCCCTTGCACTTGCCAGGGAAGTGCTTGTTCCACTAAGCCATCTCTCCAGCCCTGCCTTAGCCTTCTAAGTGCTAAAAGAATATAGACATGTGCCATCACAACTGGCCTGCCAATGCCTATGCTTTAAACTATGGTGAACCTATGGCACATATGCCATAGTAAGTTGTTTGTATCACAAAAGCTCTAAAACGTTCACCATCACTGACTTAATACATGTCTAGTTTACTCTACATTGATATGGTCATATATAGATGTATGCAATTAAAATAATTCTGTTTATACTACTAGGAAGACTGGCTACTAAAAAAAAATGACCATCTTTTCATTATACAAGTCATAAACAAATAATTTCTCTTTCTTTCTTTTTCTTTCGTGGAACTGACGATTGAACTCAGGTCCTTGTGCTTGCCAGGCAAGCGCTTATTCTAATAAACCATCTGCCCAGCCCGAGATAATTTCATAAATGGAGTTTACTTAAATGAACTACATAATGAGTATTCAACAGACTTTTTATAAATGATGATCAAAGGAATTTTTTTGGTGTTTTTTAGGGAAGGGCCTATAGGGTGTTCAGGGTCTCACTACTAGATCAGACTTGTAGTGATTCTCCTTTTTACAGCCTCCTAAGTGCTGGGATTACAGGTACCACGCCCAGTCTCAATTGCCATCTCAGCATACCCCAGGGATGGGGCTGGCATGGCAGGTCTGGGGATTGAATCCCCAGCCCCCGTGCCCGTTTGTAGGCACTTTAATCAGCTGAGCTATTTGGCTGGCCCTCAGAAGAAAATTATTAAGATACAAACCTTTTGACTTATTGCACACTGAAGAAAAGATGGGTCACCAGCAACTCTGCTGGAGCTACCAGAGAAAACTGGCAGGCTTCTTATTCTTGTTCGGTCTACTCTAATTGGCCCGATCAGATCCAGAAATAAGACCTAAACATGTGCTACCAGGTTTAAATGATATTATTACATATACCTATGATGTTCCAATATATTTAATTAATGAAAGACTTTCTCAGCTAATTAAAGTCTTCAAAGTACTCAAGAGTACTCAAGTGTTTAGAAAGCCATTTTTTTTCTTTTTTTGTGGAACTGGGGATTGAATTCAGGCCCTTGTACTTGCCAGGGAAGCATATATTCCACTGAGCCATCTCCCTGGCCCTAGAAAGCCATTTATCAATAAAAATGCAAATGTACAAGGGGTGATAAAAAAAAATACAGGGAATGTTTAAATGTAAATAAAAAGCACACTGCCAAGAATGATAGGATAAATGTGTTCAAAGTAAGGGGGAATTATTTTCAGGGGCATTAATGACAGTTTTTCTTTAATACATTAATTTTTTTTGCCAGGTGTGGTGGTGCATGCCTGTAATCCCAGCACTTGGGAGGCTGAGGCAGGAGGGTTGTTGTGAGTTCAAGACCAGCCTGAGCTACAAAGTGAGCTTAAGGCCAGCCTGAACTGCATAGTAAGACCCTGTCTCAAAAAGACAAAAAAAAAACAAAAAAAACAAACAAAAAAAAAAATCAAAAAGACAAAAAAAAAATTTTTTTTTCCAGAACCAGGCATTGAACTCACACCCTTGCGCTTGCCGGGGAACCAGGGAAGCATTTATTCCACTGAGCAATCTTTTTTGTTTTGTTTTTGCATCACATTTTTTTTATCAGCTTGTTGATTACATGTTTATGTAAACTTCGATCAAGTAAAACAAACCATTATAATGTATCCTCATCCACCTTATTCATTGGATCTGGCACTGTGTAATCTAGCTAAATGGCAATGGAAGGTAAATATTTAGAATAGATTCAGAATATCAAGCAGCACAATTAAAGACACTCATGAAAGAGGATTTCCATAACTATTTTCAGAAAGTGGCAAAGATGATGGGATAAGGTTAATAGTAATGTCTTTTACCATAATATATTTTTAAAAATGTAAACACTCACTATAGTTTTCGATCAAATTAAATGTTCATGCAGACTGCTGGGCTATTAATCATTCATTGAAACAAACTACTGGCAGACCTTTCTTTAAAAAAAAAAAAAAAAACCTTGGTAAGAGTTCATAGTCATAATAACTGTAACGGTTGTACTAGACTAAACACCTAAAAGTAGTAGGACGAGAGTTTAGCTTAATGGTAGAACACTTATCTAGCATGTACAAGGCCCTGAGTTCCATCCTTCTTCCTCCATCTTTAAGTATAACATTGTTAAATGTGTTCATAGGCAAGACATGCTTTCCACATGCCAGTGAGAAAACAAAACAAACTATTAGTGCTAGCAGTTTTAAGAACATGGTCTCATTTCACTTTTATAAAAGGTCTTTGTAATAGGTTTTCAGATGAATTAACACAGGCAGGCTTTATTATTTTTTCTTCTTTTTTCTAAATGCATTTAGTATAGGGTCTGCAGGATTTATAGGATCTCACTACAGAGATCAGACTCATAGTGATTCTGTTTTCAGCCTCCCAAGCACTGGGATTACAGGCCAGTGCCACCATGCCCAGTCTCAATCGCCTTCTCAGCATGCCCTGGGGGCGGGGCTGGCATTGCACGCCAGGGATTGAACCCTGGTCACTGTGCTCTGCCTAAACAGGCTCTTTAGTCCACTGAGCTATCTGGCCGTACACTGGCAGACTTTAAATAAGCTGTTCAAAATTACTGTAATAGGGGCTGGGGAGATAGTTCAGTGGTCTAAGTACCTGCAAGGCAAGCACAAGGACCCAGGTTCAATCCCTAGACCACATGCTGTGCTGGGGTGTGCCATACAGCTTGAGGACCCAGGTTTGATCCCTGGACCACATACTATGCCAGAGTGCGCCATACCAGCCACCAAAACCAGGTGTAGTGGCACACATGTTGTAATTCCAGAGCTGGGAGGCTGAAACAGGAGGATTCCTACCAGTCTGAGCTGCATAATGAGACCCTGTACCACATACATGCATACATACATACATGATTAAAGATTACCAGAATAAAAAGCAACAGAGCCAGAATTCACATATAGATCACTTTTCCATCTGTTATCTCTACTGAGCTGAAATGTACCTAGTGTTGAGCTGGTAAATTCATCAATCAACCATACTTTCTACTGAGACCTGCAGAGAAATTAAAGGACAGTCCTGATGTTCTTCAGCTAATTTACAATACATCCAAGAGTGGACCTACATTTCCTACTCTCCAGGCAAACATTCTGTAGACATTTTGATTCATACTAGGTACTCTTTTGTTAGGAAGTATGAAAATGTTCCCCATGTCTAAATTCAAGACCAAGCCGGGTGTGGTGGCGCAGGCCTGTAATCCCAGCACTTGGGAGGCTGAGGCAGGAGGATTGTTGTGAGTTCGAGACCAGCCTGAGCTACAAAGTGAGCTTAAGGCCAGCCTGAACTGCATACTGAGATCCTGTCTCAAAAAGACAAAAAATAAATAAATAAGTAAGTTAAATAGTTTTCTCATATTCGGTTGTGGTACAGTGAGGTGAATCAACTCAAAAATAGCTAAAAATTCAGCAGTTATTTCCAAAAATGACAAATTAAGCTCTGCCCAAGGCTTCCAGAGATCAGGCAAAATGGATTTAAATTAAACATCCACAATACTTGTAGTAATGAAACCAGTAACCAGTACAAGACTTTGGAATAAATGGGTTTTCCCTAGACATATAGGACTTGGTTAAGAAACAAAAACAAACATAAGGGTGGAAATCTGCCATCAAGACATATTCTTGGCAGAATATTAGCTTCTAAAAGCTCATAGTTTAGTTGGGGGAAGGCTGGTTTTACGTTCGTATGAGACAGATCATTAGGAATGTCAAGATTTGAGTAAGATAATAGGATTGCATGCATTGCTTTTGATACCATCATTTCAGCCTCTGGATTTCAGTAGGCATTAAAAAGCATTAAAGCAGGAATAGGCTTTCTCTGTAAAGGGTTTGAATATTTTAGGCTTTGTGAGCCATAATGCCTTTGATGTTAGTTGCTCAACTGTACTGCTGTAGGGAGAAAATGATCACAGACCATCCACAAAGGAATGAGTACAGCTGTGTCTCAATAAAGTTATGGGCACAGAAATTGGAATTTCACACCATCTTCACATGTCAAAAATATTATTCATTAGATTTATTCAAGTACTTAGAAAGGTATGTTTTATTTTATTATTTTTTCATCATACTGGATAAATATAGTATGAACAAAAAGTCATACTTTTCACAAGATAATAAATAAGTTAAATAGTTTTCTCATATTCAGTTGTGGTACAGTTTTTTTTTTTTTTTTTTTTTTTGTGGAACAGGGGATTGAACTTCCTTGTGCTTGCCAGGGAAGCACTTATTCTACTGAACCATTTCCCCAGCCCCCTAGAAAGGTATGTTTTAGAGACTACAAAAGCACATTGTAAGCTGGCAAGTCTGTTTACCCCTGCATTAAAAAAAGAACTGTATATCACAAGAAACCAAATAAAAAGCAGTGAGAGCACCCAGTTTGATACCACTGGTAAAGTAGGCTCTCAGCTCATCCCTGCTGTTGGGCATAGGTCCTCTCCTTTTGTGGACTCACTGACAGTTGGGCTGTCTCTCTCTAAGCATTAGCTGTATGTATTATGATTGCTGATTAATAATGGAAATCATCCACAGTTCCCCAGTAACAAGAGTAAGCTGACATGAATGCTCAAAAAAATACCTGGGTAAAGAGGGAAGAAAAATAAAAGGAAAATTAGTTAAAAAATTATTTTATTTATACAGACACTAGGTCTCAGCTATGATCTTTAAAGTGGTTCAGGGAAACGCACTTAAAGGGTTAAATCAGTGGATCATTTGTTTCCCATTTGTTAGTCTCTGTTGATTCTGATCCACAAACATACAGCAACTACTTGATCTATTCTTATTTTTGCCTCCTTTGTAAGATCAGGCATCTGACTTGCTTAAGACTAACCTGAATGAGAATGAATAAAAACATAAATTTAAAATAACCAAAGAGGGACCAGGGAGATAGTCTGGTGGTCTTCGCGCTTGCCTGGTACGACTTATCCATGTTTCGGCTGACCTCAAACTGCAGTAGTGCTCCTGCCTCTGCCTCCTAAGTGCTCAAATTACAGGCATGTGCCACCATTCCAAGCTGCTTTTAATATTTTCAGTACTAATAAACTAACAACAGCTGAACACTAACAGAGGTTGGCAAAAAGTTCTACAGCAATGAGTAAACAGCAGAATTTCAAGTTGAAAAAGAGAATTCACATATGTTTGGCTCCAAATGGGAAAATGTTAACCCAGAGCACTAATATCAACAAGCTGTGATTCCATTTACTATAAGCAAAGATCAGGACCCCATCTCTAATTCTGAGAGATGCACTCCTTTTGAACTAACCAGATGAAAATTGTAAAATAATTACATAACTGTTGATGGTGCTGTTGATTTATAATTATATCTAAAGAGAAATGCAGTGCTAATAAAGCCTACAACTATAAAGAACTTACAGTCAACTTTTTCTTCCAAAACAAACCTTTTCAGGGGTCCAGGATACAACTCAGTAGTCTAAGAGCCTGCCTGGTAAACACAAGGTCCCAAGTTCAATTCCCAGTACTACTAAAAAAAAAGAGAAAGAGTGCAAGACAGCACTATATAAATTTATTGGCTGGGGAGATAGCTTGGTGGTCTAAGTACCTGCCTGGCTAGCACAAGGACTCAGGTTCCCAGCACTGCATGCTGTGCTGGCCCTGAAACCTGGGGTGCACTGTGTGGGCCACAGAAACTAGGGATGGTGGTACATGCCTGAGCTGGGAAGGCTGAGACAGGAGGATCACTGAGTATGAGTTGCAATAGTGACACCCTGGCCTGAAAAAAAAAGACAAAGTTTTGCAGTTATTTTAACAATGCATTACAAAGTGAAGGACTTGTCATCCCCAGAGGCTTTTTTAAAAAAATGAAGCATAAATAACTACATAACTTAATATATAAGAAATGTAGGGGCCGGGCAGATGGCTCAGTGGAATAAGCGCTTCCCTGGCAAGCATAAGGGTCTGAGTTCAATCCCCGGTTCCGCCAAAAAATAATGTAAACGTGAAAACATAAACTATATTAGCTTAACTTCAATTCTGACTGACAGTAAAAATTAGAAATAAACTAAATGTCCATTTAGTGAGATTAAATAAACTGCTTTACCAGCTATTCACAAGTATGAGACCTTTAAAAAAAAACTGCAAAAGTCTCTAAGATATGTAGTTATGTGAAAAGGGCAAGCTGAACAGTCTGTAGTGATTCTGCTTATGCAGAATATAATTGTATATGTAGTACATGCTTTGAATGTAAATACCTGAAAAACAGTGAGGCAGCTCCAGGAAATCAATTTTCCCACCATACTCTGTATTACTTCAGCATTTTATTAGACTGTATTCAGATTTCACTTTTCATAAAATAAAGTTGTTACCTCCCCCTTCTTCCGTCGCACCCCCCTTCTTCTTCTCCTTCTCCTTCTTCTTCTTGGGACAAGGTCTCACTATGCAGTTCAGGTTGGCTCACTGTGCAACCCTGGCTGGTCTTGAACTCCCAGGGTTCCACCTGCCTCAGCATCCCAAGTGCTAGGATTATAGGTGTGTGCCACCATGCCCAGCCTAAAGTCTTAAGAAAGAAAGAACTGGATAATTCTGTAAACTAAAAACAGGGAGGAAAACCAAAAGATAAAAACTAGACTGGTATCAAGACGGCTCTTCAAAGGCTCTTGTAATCATAAGTAGAGCTTTATGGAGGTGTTTGGGTCTACAATGTATGATGCTAGGATTAGGATGTGATCCTGGGGTTGATTCATGATGGAACACTATGTTTAATGGTGCCCCACCCTGGGTGTGAGAGCTATAAGACCTAAGGATGGTAGCCTGGATATAATATAAGGGAGAGAAAGAAACCTGCTGTCATTGCTGCTTCTTTGCTATTTCACTGCATTGCTGCCCTCTGCCTGCCATGAACTGTTTCTCCTCTGCAACGCCCCTTGCTATGCCACCTTGTCTTGAAGACAGCCAACTATGTTTTTGTTTTTTGGTGGAACCAAGGATTGAACTCAGACCCTTGCGCTTGCCAGGGAAGCGCTTATTACACTGAGCCACCTCCCCAGCCCAAGACAGCCAACTATGAACAGTCAACAAATTGCGAGCTATAATAAGCCTTTCTTCCTTTAACTTTGGGAGTCAGAAATTTTGTCTCAGCAATGTGAAAAGTAACTAAAGCACTTGATATTTATTCATTTATTTAGTCTTTTTGAGCAGGGTCTTGCTATGCAGCTCAGGCTGGTCCCAAGCTCATTTTGTGCACAGGCTGGTCTTGAACTCACAACAACCCTCCTGCCTCAAGACTCCCAAGTGCTGGGATTACAGGCATGAACCACCATCCTGACCACAACACTAGATATTTGGTAAAACATATTCACGTTAGAGCAAGAATGTGATCATGAGATAACTACCACATCTATCTACCATCTCTCCATAGTTTTTAGGTCACTTCTACAATAGCTATTGACTGTAATAGGATAAATCATAAGCATGAAGAGTTAAGATTTCTAGTGTAAGTATGATCAAAACATATAAATCATTATATCTCAAAGAACTGAGAACTCAATATGCACATCTTATATCTTCCTTTCAAGTGAAGCTTTTCTTGTCATATCGTGAAAGTGCCACACTTGGATTAGAAGTACTTATTCTTTGATACTCAAACACAACCAGCTGATAGCATTCTCCAATAGTACATCTGGAGGTAAGCAATATGCTTGGATCACAAAGATGATTTGCCAACAAGGGATAGAGGACAAGAGCCTAAAAAGATGTTGAAATTGACTTAAAACCAGGAATATACATGATGAACCAGGAAGTGGTAAGGAAACCTTAAAATAAAATAGCAGTCACCCAAACAAGAACTGGATAGCCAAGACAAAATGAATCAGTATCTCTGAATGTAAGAAATCGAAGGATTTTTTTCAACTTCATTAAAGTATAATTTATATGCATTTTCAACACAGAATATATCCATAACCCTAAAAGTTTTTTTCTGCTCCATAAAGTTACTCCTCTCCCATCTCAAGCTCTAGCTGACCACTTTTCTGTTACCATAAACTAAATTTGTCCTTCCCAGGACTACATATATGTATAATTATAAGTACAGTATGTACTCTTTTGTATCAGGCTGTCCTTCATGCAGCACATGTTTCAAGGCTCATCTATGTTGAGCCATGTACCAATCTTCTTCCTTCCATGGCCAAATAATATTCCATCACATGGACCACAATCTGTCTATTCAGGAACTGGCAGGCTTTGGGTTATTTCCAGTTTTTAGTTATTATGTTATTTTATTTTATTTTTTATATTTTTTTGGCAGAACCGGGGCTTGAACTCATGCCCTTGCGCTTGCCAGGGAAGCGCTTATTCCACTGAGCCATCTCCCCGGCCCTTTAGTTATTATGAATGGTTTTTTTATTTTTATTTTTTATTTTTGGCGGAGCCAGGGATTGAACTCAGGCCCCTGAGCTTGCCAAGGAAGCACTTACTCCACTGAGCCATCTCCCCAGCCCCTATTATGAATAAATCTGTTATGAACATGCAAGATACCAGAGAGGCTCTTTGTACTTCTCATTTCTCAATGCAGCACACTGTCCACAGAGACTCATTCATAGCATAGTTATGTCTTAAGTCAATGAAGGACCACTTCTATGACAGTGGTCCAGAAGATGGTACTGCCTAGTGATATCATACCATCTTAGTCTGTGTAAGTACATTCTGTGATGTTCACACAATAATTAAATTGAGTAATCACACACTGCTAAGCACTTAGCTAACCCTATGGCTAAGAGACACACGACTGCTCTCAGCTTACCACAACTCCAACCCTTACACTGGCCCCAGGCACAAGGGCAAAGCAATCACTTATTCAAATAGTAAAGGTCTACTGTGTGCCAGAAACTGTCCCAAGCACTAATGGGACACAATAATGAACAGATAGATACCTTCTCCTATAAACCTACATTCTTTTGTTGAGTTTTGAAGGGTGGCAAACAAAAAATAAACAAGACTATTTCAGGTATGTAACAGAAAAAAAAAAAAAAACCCTAAAAACTAAATAGTAAGAAAGTAACTAGTGGTCTAGGGTTATAGCAGTCTAAGTGCCTGCCTGGCAAGCACAAGGACCCAGTTTGATCCCTGGTATTACATGCCATGCCGCCCCAAAACCTGGTGTGGTAGTGCACACCTGTAATCCCAGCTCTTGGGAGGCTTAGACAAGAGGATCACAACAAATATAAATTGTGTAGTGAGACCCTGTGTCAAACAAATAAAATTTTTTAAAAAAGAAAAAAGTGGATCCTCGCCCCAAAGCCAGCCAAGACAGTGGGAATTTTCATTACTTGCTCTGCATCCCAGTTCGGTTTGTGCTCGCCTGAACAGGGAACCAACAGAGGGGAACCATAGAAGCTTCAGCAAAAAAGGAACTGAACACAACAGCTAGATCCATGATAGGCATACCTGGATAATCTCAAACAATAGACTGGCACCCGAATCTCATAACAACCTAAGGCTATAGCTGCACCAAAGCTCTACACCAAAGGTCAAAGGTCAGTGCTATACAAAATGACAAAGACAAGGGGAAAAATGCAATCCCAGGCCTCAAGTCCACCAGTAAAGGCACAGGACACTAGCTCAGCTACAATGAATGAATTAACAGATACAGCAAAGGTACAACAGCAGAAAGGTATAGAGGAAATAGAACGAGAACTAATTCCCCAAATTAAAAAAGAAATATCTGAATACATAGTATCTGAAATAAAGAATGAATTCCAGAAACATTGGGTGGAAAAACAATGCTCACCAAGAACAAGTGCAGAACACTATTCCAGCTGAAACGTATGAATTAACAGCATCTGAAGCAAAGACACGACAGCAGAAAGATCATGAGGAACTCAAAGCAGAAATAATTTCCGAAATCAAAAGAGAATTCTTTGGAAAAAAAAAAAGAATTCTTTGAAATCATAGCATCTGAAATACAGAAACAAGTCCAGAAATATACAAAGGAAACCCAATTTTGAAGAAACACTGCAGAAAAAGAATTAGTAACTACCTCTAAAGAAGACATGGATAAAAAAAATTGAGATCAGAAATATGATGGATTTCTTGAATGAGCAATTCAGAAAAGAAATAGAATACATGAAACACAGTCAAAGAGATATAGAAGAACTAAAAATATCAATCACAAGTCTACAAAACCGTTTGAGTGAAAGCGAAGACAGAGTTTCAGATCTTGAAGATGCCGGTGCAGCTAGTGAAAAGGTAAGAAAGGATCTCTTAAAAACAATGAGAATGCAGGAAAAAATCATCCATCATCTGCAAGATGATGCTAGGATGAACAATGTGAGAACAATTGGTATCAACGAGAATGAAGGAGTCAATACAAATGACATAAAAAGAATTTGGGGAGAAATAATCACAGAAAACTTCCCACATATGAGGAAACAATCCAACATGCAGGTCACCAAAGCATACAGAACACTAAATAACTTCAACCCAAGTAGAAACACACCAAGACATATAATAGCTAAGATCCCAGAAATCCAACACAAAAATAATATACTGAAAGCTGCTAGAGAGAAGCAGCAGCTCAGATTCAAAGGAAAACCCATCAGAATTACAGCCGACTTCTCTACACAAACAATGAAGTCAAGGAGAGCATGGAGCAGAGTTCTTCAAGTCCTACACGAAAACAAATTCCAGCCCAGACTATTATACCCTGCAAAACTCTCTTTCAAGTTTGATGGAGAAGTGAAATACTTCCATTACAAAGAACTAAAGAACTTCATGATGACAAAGCCATCCCTTCACAGGCTGCTGAAAGATGTTCTATAGAGAGACCACAATGATAAGAACTCCATGAATGAGAATGGAAGGAACCCACTAAACAGGAATTAAACACAGGTTACAAAGGAGTAAACAATACCAGGTAAATATCATGACAAACATAAGTCAGCACATTTCAATTATAACCATCAATGTAAATGGACTCAATTCTCCAAATGAGAGAAATAGACTGGCACAGTGGATTAGGAAACAAAATCCAACAATATGCTGTATACAAGAAACACACTTAACTCAAAAGGACATTCATAGGCTCAAAGTCAAAGGATGGAAAACAATACTACATGCCCCAGCACCTCAGAAAACAGCAGGAATAGCAAATCTGTTTTCAGACAGTCTCAACTTCAAACCAAGAATGATCAAACGACAAAAAGAAGGCCACTATATATTGGTCAGGGGAAAAATTCAAGAGCAAGAAGTAACACTCATAAATATCTATGCACCAAACACAGGAGCACCCAACTATGTAAGACAAATCTTAACGGACATGAAAAACTTAATGTCTAAGAACACAGTCTTAACAGGAGACCATAACACACCCTTATCTCAAAAAGATAGATCAACCAGACAAAAAATTAGCAAGGAAGTAGCAGAACTGAACCAGAGCTTGGAACAAATGGACCTGGTTGGTGGACATATACAGTGTTCCACAACCATAGCTGAATACACATTTTTTTCAGCTGCACACGGGTCATTTTCCAAAACAGACCACATACTAGTCCAGAGGTCATGCATAAGTATATGCAAGAAAACAGAAATTATCCCATGTATATTATCTGACCACAGTGCAATGAAACTGGAAATAAATGACAAAAGAAACCAGAAAAACCCACTAAATTTATGGAAACTAAACAACACCCTACTCAGCAATCAATGGGTCGCAGAAGAAATTCAACAAAAAATTCAACAATATCTACAATTCAATGAAAATTCAAGTACAACTTACCAGAATTTATGAGATTCGATGAAAGCAGTTCTTAGAAGGAAAATCATAGCTATGAACTCACACATTAGGAAAAGAGAACGGGAACAAATTAGCACCCTAATGTTGCACCTCCGACAACTAGAAAAAGAAGAACAAATGAAACCCAGAGCGCAAAGACAGGAAGAAATCATAAAGATTAAAGCAGAAATCAATTCAATTGAGATGAAGAAAACAGTTCAAAGAATCCACAAATCAAAGAGTTGGTTCTTTGAAAAACTAAATAAAGTTGATAAGCCGCTAGTCAACCTCATCAAAAAGAGGCAAGAGAAAATTCAAGTACAAGCAATAAGGAATGAAAAGGGTGAAATCACCATAGACCCAGCGGAAATTCGGAAGATTATCAATAGTTACTTCGAGAATCTTTCGCTCACAGAATAGAAGACACAGAAGAAATGGACAGATTCCTCGAAAGGTACAAATTACCAAAACTGAATCAAGAAGATAAAACAACTCTCAATAAGCCAATAACAGCCAACAAAATACGAAACATAATAAAAAGCCTACCGACAAAGAAAAGTCCAGGTCCTGATGGATTCACAGCTGAATTCTCTAAGAAATTTATAGAAGATAAAATTCCCACATTCCACAAACTCTTCAATGAAATTGAAAATGAAACAGTCCTCCCAAAATCACTTCTGGAGGCAAGTATAATACTGATTCCAAAACCAGGGAAAGACACAACCAAAAAGGAGAACTACAGGCCAAACTCCCTCATGAACATAGATGCAAAAATACTTAACAAAATCCTGGCAAATAGAATACAGCAAATCATCAAGAAGATCATACACCATGACCAGGTAGGATTCATTCCAGGGATGCAAGGATGGTTCAATATTTGAAAATCCATAAACGTAATACACTATATTAATAGACTGAAATCTAAAAACCACATGATCATCTCAACTGATGCAGAGAAAGCTTTTGACAAAGTCCAACACTCATTCATGTTCAAGGTCCTACAGAAAATTGGAATAGATGGACTCTATCTTAACTTGATAAAAGCCATCTATGACAACCCAAAAGCTAATATAATCCTAAATGGGGAAAAACAAATATTTTATGCTTAAATCAGGTACAAGACAAGGATGTCCTCTATCACCTCTCCTATTCAATATAGTCTTGGAATCCTTAGCAACAGCCATTAGAAAAGAGGGAGAAATAAAGGGAATAAGAATAGGTAAAGAAGAAGATAAATTATCACTATTTGCAGATGACATGATACTTTACTTGGAAGACCCTGAAAATTCCACCAAGAAACTACTAGAACTGATATGGAAATTCAGTAGCATAGCAGGATACAAAAATCAACACTCAAAAGTCAATAGCCTTCCACTACACAGATAACAAGCACACTGAAAGGGAAACAATACCTTTTACAATAGCACCACAGAAAATGAAATACCTTGGGATTCACTTAACCAAGGAAGTCAAAGATCCTTTCATGGAAAATTACAACACCCTAAGAAAAGAGATTATAGAGGATTTCAGAAAATGGAAAGATATTCCATGCTCCTGGATAGGAAGAACCAACATCGTGAAGATGGCCATACTCCCAAAATTGATGTACAGATTTAATGCAATCCCTATCAAACTGCCACCAACATACCTCCCAGACATAGAGAAATTATTCCTAAAATTTATTTGGAACCACAAACCACCTAGAATAGCAAAGGCAATCTTGGCCAATAAGGACAAGGCAGGAGGCATCACAATTCCTGACTTGAAATTATACTACAAAGCCACTGTGATAAAATCAACATGGTATTGGAAACAAAATAGACCTGAGGATCAACGGAATAGATTAGAAGTTGCAGAAGCATCTATGAACACACTCAGCCATCTGATCTTCGACAAAGGGGCCAATCATACTTACTGGAAGTAAGTATGATTTAACAAATGGTGCTGGAAAACTTGGCTTTCTACATGCCAAAAACTAAAACTTGACTCAGCTCTATCACCATGCACTAAGTTAAAGTCAAAATGGATTAAAGATCTAAACATTAAAACCGAAACACTCAATCTCCTGGAAGAGAAAGTAGGAGGAACTCTTGAAGACATAGGGGTAGCTAAAGAGTTCATGAACAAACATATATTCACATGGGAAGCACTTGGAAGAATCAACAACTGGGATCAACTCCTCTTAAGGAGCTTCTGCATGTCAAAAGAAACTGTCAACAGAGTGAAAAGACAACCCACAAATTTTGAAAAAATCCTAACTAATAAGCAATCAGACAGAGCTCTGCTGTCTAGAATATATAAAGAACTAAGATATAACAGGGCCCTCAAATTTAAAGACCCAATTCAGAAATGGTCATCTGAGATGAATACATACTTCTCAGAGGACAAAATTAAAGAAGCGAACAAATATATGAAAAAATGCTCCACATCACTAGTCATCCGTGAAATGCAAATAAAAACAACACTGAGATACCATCTCATTCCAGAAAGTATGGCTATCATAAGGAAATCAACCAAAAACAAATGCTGGAGAGGTAGTGGGGAAAAGGGAACACTTCTCCACTGCTGGTGGGAATGTAGACTGGTACAACCATTGTGGAGGTCAGTGTGGAGACTCCTCAAAAGAGTAGGACTAGAAATCCCATTCAAGCCGGCTATCCCCCTACAGGGAATTTTCCCAGAGGAACTGAAAACACTGTATCATAGTGATATATGTGTACCTATGTTTATAGCAGCACAATCTGTGATAGCAAAATCTTGGAAACAACCAAGATGTCCATCACATAAGGAATGGTTGAAAAAGATGTGGTATTTCTATATAATGGAGTATTACTCAGCTATTAAGAATGATAAGCTTGATGCATTTATATTGAAGTGGATGCCACTTGAACATATACTCATAAGTGAAATAAACCAGATACACATGTGTAAATATCATACAGTCTCCCTAGTATAAGAAGTGAAAAGCAGAAATACAAATGGAAACGTATAACAACAACTAAAAACAATTGAGTCAGATAAGGTAAAGTGAATGGCATATGCTACAGGGTACTAAGCAGCTTTTCTTCTGGATGGTTAGCAACCTATGTTCACAGATCAAAATTGGAGAAATCAAAGAGCCGCAAGGCCAGCCAACATTTTGGCCCTAGACTTTCAAGGTCAGTAAAGACTCAGGACATAGGAGAACCTGTACTGCAACATCATGAAACTCAGTTGAGCTCCAAATTTTCTGAACAAGGAGATTATGGATTCACAGAGGAAAGAGATCGAAGTTCTATAGTGTGCCTGGGGAGAGTCACTTGGACAGAAAACTTTCTCTCAGGTTCTCATAGAGAGCAAACTGGTCAAGCACTGGCTGTGACTCATCTACATGGATGACACAGACAAAGGATCTACAGAATAAGGTACAGGACTATAAGATAAACTCTGAGGGGACTTCACTGACCTCATAAGAAACAAAAAGTACATGTGTTGGTATATAGGTCTTGCTCTATCTAGGTCTTAACCATCCAGCAGAAAAATATAAAATGAAGTATACACCGCATGACCATAATAATAAGTTGAGCTGTAAATGGCTAGGGTCAACAACTTCTTCAGATAACTCACTATTGTTGTGGAATGCTGGACTGTGTTGGATTGTGTCCTTGAGTTCAGGCACCTAAATTATTCAAATGACAATGGAGTGCCCAACTTTGACAGGTGTAGACAAAGGAAGGGGTATAGAAAGGATGAATCATGATGTGTGTGTATGGATAGTACAGTTGGGATAGATAATGCCGTGCTTCTACATAATTCTATGAGAGGCAAGACTTGCACTAATGGTGGTTGGACAGGATATTATGTCGGCTTCTAGTACTATGGACAACCACTAGGAAAATAACAAGGTAGAAAGTATTAATTATTGAATCTTTGATGTAATTCAGGTATAAAAAATAAGATACGCAAACAGCTACACTCTATTTACTAATAAGAGACATACGGTATAATAATATCTGTAAGTATAATAGCATGTATGTACCTTCTATGATACCAAAACATTATGAAAACAGTTTGCAATGTATTAATTTATCAAATCCATCTTGTCAAAGTATCTTAAAACTGTCTCATTGATATTTGTACTTCACTAAAATAAATAAATAAATAAATAAATAAATAAATAGAAAAAAGTGACTAGGAGCACATGTCTAACTAGATTCTACAGTCAGAAAAGGCCTATTTGAGCTGAGATCTGAACTACATGAAGGAAACCATTGTAACTTTCCAAAACAAGAATCCAATAGCTGCAAGTACAGTGGTCCTATAGAGACAGCTTTCCTATGTACAGAACACAAAGCAGTCTATGGGATAAAGATGTAGTGAACAAGGGAAGGGGGATAGACAAGGCTGGAAAGCAGGCAAGGCCAAGCCAACAGAATCTTACAGACCATAATAAGTTTGGGTTTTATTTTTTTTTCCTTTCTTTTTTTAAATTTAACCTTTAAAGAGTAAAATAATTAATTTGCTTTTCTAAAAGGTTATGAAGAAAACCATAAAGAGAAAAAAAGAGTGGGAAAGAGTGGGATGCATATCAGTTTGGCAGTTAACACCTGTTACAGGTAAAGATGGACTGGCCTGGACTATAGGGACAGCAAAGGGAATGTAAGATGTTACAAAAAATAACTCTTGCTGATGGACTAAATGTGGGAATACAAAAGAGAAGAATTTAGGATAATTCCTAGGCTTTTCACTTAGGCAAACAGATAGATGATGGCACAATTACTAAGACAACTGAAGATTTAGAGTTTTAGCTCAGGTAGTATAGTGCCTACCTGGCAAGTGCAAAGTCCTGAGTTTGATTCCTAGTATCAAAAAAAAAAAAAAAAAAAAAAAAGTTTTATCTAGTTGTGCTAAATTTGTGAGATTGCTTGAACATCCAAATGTAGATGTCAGCTAGACATGATGGCACACACATAATCCTAGCATTTGGAAGGCTGAGGCAGGAGGATCATGATGAGTTTGAGGCCAGCCTGCACTACATATGCAAATGCAAAGCAGCCTGCAATATACAGTGAGACCCTGCCTCAAACTAAACCACAAATGTAGATATCAAGCACACATCCACATACGTAAGTCTGGACTTAAAAAAGTCAGTGCTGGGTAAAATATATAGCATTAGGAAATAGTACCAAAGGCTAAAAAATGGATTCTACAGAACACTTTACTTCTAGAAGCAGCACACACACACTGTTAAGAGAATACCATGATTATACTATATTATTCATAATGTGACTGTGAAATCAATTTTTACTTAGAGTTAGGTATAAAGAATAAAATGCTATAATTTATATAATTTTTCAAGGTTAAACATAATATGCTAAAGAAAGTTAGTCTTTATAACAGGCAATATTTGGACTATACTATAAGATCCCATAGTAATACACTGTCATCTCCTTCTTTGAGTACTGCAAGAAAAAAATAATTTGAAAGAACATAAGAACACCTAAGTATTTAACACAGAGATCAGGCAACTGTTCCAGTAAAGATGAGAATTTCAAAAGGGTGGATTAGTGTAATGGTTAAAGATACAACTTTGTATATGGACTTTAGAGTCAATGAGGCCTGGACTCTACCTGTGACTTAGCTCTAGAGGTAACAGCCGTTCCAGAATTACTATGAGGAATAAGTAAAAGAACATGTGATCCACAGAATCATGCTCCCTAATTCAATGACATCAGTACTTTCTCTCTTTGGGCTCTTTATTTTTACTGTTATTTATTAAAATTTATTTTAATTTTAATTACTTAATTTTGTATTTTTAGGGAAGGATGTTCAGAGTCTCACTACTAGATTGGACTCTTAGTGATCTGCCTGTTTATGGCCTCCCAAGAGCTGGGATTATAGGTGTGTACCACCACACCCAGTCTCAACTGCTGTTTTAGCACACCCTGGCGGCGGGCCAGCACAGCAGCAGGCCCAGGGGATGGAACCAGCCCTTACACCTGCTTGTAGGTGCTTTAATCCGCTGAGCTATTTGACTAGCCCTCTTTAGCTCTTATTAGTGAATGAGAACTTCAAGGCATAGATCTGCAAAATGATACTGGAACTTGCATAATAAAAATATTACATATGATTAGTAGATCAGAAAAACAACTAAACTGAAGATTAGTATACTGAAGCAAGTTGTTTTGTTTTGTTTCTTTGTAATTAGTACAGGGTCTACAGGGTCTCACTATGTAGACTGGACTCACAGTGATTCTCCTCTTTTCAGCCTCCCAAGTGCTAGGATTAGAGGCACACATCATCACGCCCAGTCTACTGACCTATCTAGCAGGCCCAATAATTTTTAACTTTTGCTTTTTTTTTTTTTTTTTTGAAGGGAAATAGTTAAGGAGGGGAAAGAAAGTAAAACCTATACAGAGAAGAAGAAAACCAAGATTAACTGACAACTTACTTTTCTAAGAACTCCTGCCCATCCATTTGCCTTGTTTTTTTCAGATAGGGTCTTGCTATGTAGTTTGGACTGGCCTTGAACTCATGGCAATCCTCCTGCATCAGCTTTCTCAACCTTGGGGATTATTGGCATGTGCCACCACATCATTCTTTTTTAAACAATATTGAGACCACTTACATGCCACTTAATGGATCCACTTGAAATGTACAACTCAATCATTTCTAATGCCTACACAAAGTTGTGCAACTATCATCACAATATAAGAACCTTTCACCATCCCAAAGAAACTCCATTAACTAGTAGTCAGTCACTCCTTTTCCCCACTAACACTACCAGCCACTGACAACCACTAATCTGCCTTCTGTCTCTCTGCCTACTCTGAACATCTCACGCAAATAAGATCATACAATATATCAGGTTCCGGGGCTGGGCAGATGGCTCAGTGGAATAAGTGCTTCCCTGGCAAGCGTAAGGGCCTGAGTTCAATCCCCGGTTCTGCCAAAAAAAAAAAAAAAAAAAATCAGGCTCCTTTCACTCAGCATAACATTTTCAAAGTGCATCCATGTTGTATGTTTTAGATACTTCATTCCTTTTTATTAACTAATATTTCACCATATGGATGCATCACATCTTATTTATCCACTCATCAGCTGATGAATATTTGGGTTGTTTCTAACCTGTTAGCTACTGTGAATAAAGCTGCTATGAGCATTCACACAAAATTTTTGTGGGGCCATAAGGGTTTTTTAAAATTAATTAATGTATTTACTTGGTACAGGGTCCCACTATGCAGCTTAGACTTGTAGTGATCCTCCTGTCTTAGCCTCCCCAGTGCTGGGATTTCAGGCATGTGCCACCATGCCCAGCTTTGATGACCAGCACAGCCCGCCCAGGGTTCTAGAGCCAGCACAGCATGCAGTACCAGGGACCAAATCTAGGTCCTTGGGCTTGCCAGGCAGGTGCTGGCACCAAGCTATTGCCCCAGCCCCATATGTTTTTATTTCTCTTAGGTATACACCTAGGAATGGAATTGCTAGGTCTCAGGGTTAAACTCTGATAATTTTTTTGAGGAATTATCAGACCATTTTCTTTTCTTTTCTTTTTTTTTTGTGTGTGTTTTTGAGACAGGGTCTCACTATGCAGTTCAGGCTGGCCTTAAGCTCACTTTGTAGCTCAGGCTGGTCTCGAACTCACAACAATCCTCCTGCCTCAGCCTCCCGAGTGCTGGGATTACAGGCATGCGCCACCATGCCCGGCCAGACCATTTTCTTTTCAGACCATTTTCTAAAGCAGCTTTCATACTTTTTATTCCCAATAAGCTTCCTTCTATCAATTACATCAAATCAAATGTAATGTACCTGATTATGTACTTTGATTATAGCCATACCAGTGGATATGAAATAGTCTCATTCTGCTTTTTCATTTACATTTCTCTAATGATGCTGACAATGTTTACATGTGATCCCCAGTCTCCCAACACTAGAGAATGAACTCAGGGTCTCTGCACTGAGCTACATCCATAGTTCTTTATTTTTTAATTTTGAAACAGGGTCTCACTAAATTGGTTGGTCTTAGGGGCCAGGGAGATGGCTCAGTAGAATAAGCTTTTCCAGGGAGATGGCTCAGTAGAATAAGCTTTTCCCTAGTAAGCACAAGGGCCTGAGTTCAATCCCTGGTTCCGCCAATAAATAAATAAATAAATAAATAAATAAATAAATTGGCCAGTCTGGGCTTAAATTCATAATCTTCCTGCTTCAGCTTCTCAAATCACTGACAAGTGAGCCACATGTTCAGGTTTTATGGCCTGAAATTCCTAAGAATTATTTGGAGCAATATTTACTCACATCCATCAATTTACAGAAGCATAATAATGGGTACTTGCATCACACTGCTGATTATCTTTTAAGATTGCTACTTTTCATTTTATTTACTCCTCAGAGCCGCACTGTAATGTATAAGGAATTGTCTTTATTTTACAGATAAGGAAACAGAGACATCATATGCCTTGATAAAGATGACAAAGTTGGAGAATCACAGAGGAGGCCTGGGCATCTCTAAAGTCCATGTTCTTCACATTGAGTCCTACTGAGTCTGGCAGCAGAGGCAGGGGAACCTCAAGAGGTCTGCATAGGAAACTGCTGAAGATAGTACTGACAAGTAAAGGGGTATCTGGTTTGAACTGAATTGGGACAATTGAAGGTCTCACAAGTTCTCAGTATCTATTTTAGTCAGATTTTTTTTTTCCAGATCCTTCACACTGAGCTACATACTCCACTTTTTTAATTTTAGATTTTTTGTTGGTTGGTTGGATGGTTTTGTACTTTGACATGGCATCTCACTAAATTGCCCTCAAGGCTGGGGTTGGATTTACAATTCTCCTGCCCCTGCTTCTGAAAAAGCTGGGATTACAGAGATATACCACCAAGCCTGACTTGCCAAATGATTTTTTAGGTCTAGCCAAACACCAATTTCCCACTGAAGTTCATAGGATTTATTCTGACACTGATTGGTAGAGGTCAAATATCCTAAATATACTTGACAGGTAGTTTTTAACTAAACAGTAAAACTATTTGCTATTCAAGAACACCCTTGCCAATTAAATGCAGCAAGACATAGTAAAAGTGCTTTAGTATCAGAGGCAAACTGTATTAAGCCCTTCCTGTAGACTTTAGATCACCATTCTTACCTACCTCGAGTAAGAGCCTTTTTTTTTCCCTCTTGAGACAGTGTCTTGGGGCTGGGGAGATGGCTCAGTAGAATAAGTGCTTCCCCAGCAAGCACAAAGGCATGAGTTCAATCCCCAGTTCCGCGAAAAAAAGAAAAAGAAAGAATACTCGAGACAGTGTCTCACTATGCAGTTCAGGCTGGCCTCCCACTCACTGCTAGTCCAGGTTGGCTTTGAACTCACACAGCAGTCATCCTGCCTCAGTCCTCTAGTACTGGGATTCTAGTTGTTTAATAGTTCTTATGTCTGTAGTAGTCTTTTATAAAACATCATTTAATTAATTAATTATTTATTTGGTACAAGATCTTGTTATGCAGCTCTGACTCATAGTGATCCTCTTATCTGTCTCAGCCTTCCCAGCACTGGGATTACAGGCGTGTGCCATCATATCTGGACTCAGTGGCAGGCTCAGCGTACCGGGGATGGGCAGGTGTGACATGCAGGAGTGGGGATCAAACCCTGATCCCTGAGCTTGCCAAAGCAGGCACTTTAGTCTGCTGAGCTATCTCACTGGCCCAAGAGTATGTTTTTATTTTCATTTTTCCTTCCCTTCCCTTTTACTTGGCCCAAACTCACTCTGCAGAGCTCATTCTTCCTCTACCCTTGTTTTTTCCTACTTTTCTTTTTTTTTTTTTTTTGTATTTTAGGAAAGGGTCTTCTGGGTTTTCAGGGTCTCACTACTAGATCGGAATCGAAATGATCCACCTGTTTACAGCCTCCTAAGTTTCCTACCTTTAATAATGAGAAATTTTATTACTTTTAATAGGGGCAAACCCTCTACTATACTATTATAAAAGCCACTTAAAGTATGTTTAACTTACACAGCAGGTCACCTGACTAGAAAGTTTACAATACAAGGACAAGACACTTATACTTCATAGATAAATGCTTAGGGAAAGAATCTACAGAAAGGAAAGGATCACAGAGAATAACCATGAGACTGGATTTTTTTTTTTTTTTTTTTTTTTTTTTTGTGGAGTGTGCTATGAAGTAAAGATATGCCATTAAAATCAGGAGACACTTAGTAAAAGTTATGGTAATTTATCAAAGGGGTAACAGAATAATAATGCATATAAAAAGTACTTCTAAAAAAAAAAAAAAAGTACTTCTTCATTTCAAGACCAGTAAGATTAAAGTAGGGAAAGGCTTTCCCTCCATACTGGTAGTAAAATCAATTATCTGCACTCTCACAAACATGTGAGAACACAGGCAGGAAAAACAGAACAGTTTAAAATGAATGGCAATCAAGATGAACTTAATTTAATGTTATTTGTATCCCCTTGAGAAAGATAAAATGTTGGCTTATTGTATGAGGAATTCTCTGGAGCCATAACTTATCAAATCACTTGTGCCATTTATATAGTAAGAACTTCACAAAATACTGCATTAGTAATTACAATGTCATAAACAGTATTAGTGTTGGCTGACAATCTCCTTTATCATTTATTAATGGGTAACAACAGGCTTTGACAGGAACAGCTTTCACTTAACACCAGGAATTGTCTTGGCAGACTGCTAGGAAATAAGGAGAGATGAAAGGTTCCACTAAACTTATTAAAGAAAAAAAATCAATAGCTTTTAATCAGGTATAAAGACAAACTTCACTGGTAGTTGAAACTACACAGTAAAAGCTGGGCGTGGTGGTGCAGGCCTGTAATCCCAGCACTCCAGGAGGCTGAGGCAGGAAGATTGTTGTGAGTTTGAGACCAGCTTGAGCTACAAAGTAAGCTTAAGGCCAGCCTGAACTGCACAGTGAGACCCTGTCTCAAAAAGAAAAAAAAAGAAAGAAACTACACAGTAAAAAGAAAGGGGGTGAGTAACTACTGCTGAAGAACTCTGGCCCATAGAAGAGGGCTCAGGTCAGAGCCTGAAGCCCTGACTTCTCATTACTATGTGTGGTGGGTGATGAAAATAATGAGGAGAAGGATAATATGAAGCATGTACTAATGTATGAAAGTATGGACATACTTACCAACATACACTTACTCCAAGAACATATGTGGCCTTTCTCAAAGAAACTGGTTGACACAAACACATGCTTTCCACTTATCCCCATCTCAAAAACTGTTTACCTCTGCCTCCTCTACTGGTCTCTTGAGTTTCACAATGGCAGGTACAGAACAGCCCCTGTGTCTGGCTGAGAGTTTGGGACATGGTTAGTTTTCTGTAACTGCTAGTTGAAAAATGAAAACCATTTATGTGAGATACTCAGCTGAAGCACAAAGTTAATTGTTTCAGTCAAAGAAGTTATCTGTTGGGGACTGAGTTACATCTCCCCTGCAAAATTAAATAAACTCTAATCTCCATGTGACTGTATTTGGAGATGGGGGCTAAATACTAAGGAGGTATTAAGGTTAAATGAAGTTAAGTGAGTCAAGTACTCTCCCTCTCATCTTCTGTATGCAGAGGATAGGCCATGTAAGAATATAGCAGGAAGGTAGCTGTCTGCAAATCAAGAAGTTACACAACTCTAATGACACCCTGATCTCAGACTTCTACCCTCTAGGACCATAAGAAAATAAGTATACGTTGTTTAGCCTAATCTCTAGTCTTTTGTTATGGCAGCCCAAGCAGACTGATACCACACTCCAGCTAGAAAATAGGCTTTCTCTTGGTTCCATTGACCTCAATCTAACACTAGGATATAATAGGGACAAAACCAGCAAAACTCCTGTCCTCATGGAATTTCCCTACTAGATGGAGGTGGGAGGTATGATAAACAATGTGGAGGGCACCATAATCCGGAAGCCTTCATTTCTATTCCTTTTATGGATATAAGTTACACTTCCTGTAAATTGCTGCAGTATGACTTCCTGCCTTGTGTTCCTTTAGTTAGACTTCCTGTCACAAGCTCCTTTAGTTGATCACCTGAGTATTGTTAGCCTATAGCATTACCCTAATATATCTACGTCATTAATGACGTTGACTTCCCTTCCCTCTGCTATATAAGCTG
>PVKA01028785.1:0-29017 GCA_004027165.1 Ctenomys sociabilis
AAAAAAAAAAAAAAAAAAAAAAAAAAAAAAAAAAAAAAAAAAAAAAAAAAAAAAAAAAAAAAAAAAAAAAAAAAAAAAAAAAAAAAAAAAAAAAAAAAAGACTCTAGGATCAATAGAACAGATTAGAAGATGAAGAAACAAGTACAAACACACTTAGCCACCTTATTTTTGACAAAGGGGCCAAATATGTTCACTGGAAGAAAGACAGCCTCTGTAACAAATGGTGCTGGAAAAACTGGCTGTCTACATGCCAAAAACTAAAACTATACCTGGGTCTATCACCATGTAATAAACTAAAGTCAAAACGGATTAAAGAGCTAAATATTAAAGCAGAAACACTAAATTTACTAGAAGAGAAAGTAGGAGGGAATCTTGAAGACATAAGGGTAGGCAGACAGTCCATGAACAAAAACCAAACTGCATAGGGAATACTTCAAAGTATAAACAACTGGGATCTCATCTTATTGAGAAATTTCTGCAAGTTAAAAGAAATTGCCAACAGAGTAAAAGACATCCCACAAATTGGGAAAAAAATCTCAACCAATAATCACTCAGACAACAGACTTCTATCCAGAGCATATAAATAACTGAAAAAACAGGGCCTCCCAAATAGAAGCCTCCAATCCAAAACTGGGCACCTGAGATGAAAACATACTTCTCAGAGGAAGAAATACAAATGGCAAATGAATATATGAAAATAGGTTCCACAGCCAAGTGGAATTAATCCCAGGAATTCAGAGATGGTCCAACATACACAAATCCATAAATGTAATATCAATAGAGCCACATGATCATCTCAATAGATGCAGGAAAAGTTTTTGACAAAGTCCAACACTCATTCTTGATTTAAAAAAAAACAAACCCTACACTCCGCTCTGCTCCAACCCGATCGAGAAAAATGTCCAGCCCTACAGAGACTGAGCGGTGCATCGAGTCCCTCATTGCTGTTTTCCAGAAGTATGCTGGAAAGGACGGAGACAACGCCACACTCTCCAAGACAGAGTTCCTAACGTTCATGAATAAAGAACTGGCTGCTTTCACAAAGAACCAGAAGGACCCTGGTGTTCTTGACAGCATGATGAAGAAGCTGGACCTCAACAGTGATGGGCAGCTAGATTTCCAAGAATTTCTTAACCTTATTGGCGGCTTAGCCGTAGCTTGCCATTCCTCCTTCATGTCGGCCGAGAAGTGTTTCTGAAGGCCCCAGGGCCTGGCCTCACACCTTCTTCCCCTGCCAGATACTCAGATATCACTTCCTTCCAGCCCTCACAGGCCTGAGCCAAGCCCACCACCACCCCATGTAGCCACTTCTGCTGGGAGTAATAAAACCAGATTTTTTTTAACATAAATAAATAAATAAATAAAATTTAAAAACCCTACAGAGAATCATGATAGATGGTCTATATCTCAACCTAATAAAAGCCATCTATGAAAAACCAACAGCCAACATCATACTAAATGAGCAAAACCTAAAGACCTTTACTTTAAAATCAGGAACAAGACAAGGATGTCCACTGTCTCCACTTCTATTCAATATAGTTCTGGAAACATTAGCCACAGCAATTAGACAAGAGAGAGGAATAAGGATTGGAAAAGAAGTGAAATTGTCACTATTTTCAGATGGCATGATACTCTACATGGAGGACCCCCAAAATCTCGTAGATTTAAATCACCAAATTCAGCAATGTAGCAGGATACAAAGTCAACACCAAAAAAATCAATAGCATATTTGTACACAAACAATGAAAGCACTGAGAGAAAAAGTAGGGAAAACACACCTTTCACAATAATATCCAAAAAATGAAATACTTAGAAATTGATCCCACAGAGGAAGTAAAAGATTTATATAGTGAGTATTACAGTACTCCAAGGAAAGAGATTGAAGAAGATTTGAGAAAATGAAATGATCTTCCATGCTCCTGGATAGGAAGAACCAACATTGTGAAAATGGCCGTACTCTCAAAAATTTTATACAGATTCAATGGAATTACTATTAAAATACCATTAGTATACCTCACAGAGCTAGAGAAAACTAAAATCAATGAATTTCCCCAAATTCATCTGGAACCTGATGAGACCCAGAATAGCAAAATCAATCCTGGAAAATAACGGGAAGGCAGGAGGCATCACAATCCCTAACCAGAAAGTATACTATGAAGCTACTGTGATAAAATCAGCATGGTACTGAGATAGAGACAGACCTGAGGATCACTGGAACAGATTAGAAGATGTACATCCAAGTAAAAAAACAGCCACTTTATCTCTGATAAAGAGGCCAAACATGTTCACTGAAAGAAAAATATCCTCATTAATAAATGGTGTTGGAAATAATGGTTTCCCACATGCTGAAGGCTAAAATTAGACTCAGGTCTATCACCAGGCACTAAACTACAGTCAAAATGGATTAAAGATTTAAATATTAAAACAGAAATACTAAATCTTCTAGAGGAAAACGTAGGTAGAAATCTTAAAGACATGGGAGTAGGTAAAGAGTTCATGAACAAAACCCAAACTGAACAGGAAATACTTCAAAGAATCAACAATTAGGATTTCATGTTTTTGAAAAGTTCCTGTGCTTCAAGGCAAATATCCAACAGAGTAAAAAAAAAACCCACAACCTGGGAAAAATTATAGCGACTGTCCCTTTGACAAAGGCCTTCTATCTACAACGTATGAAGAATTTTAAAAATCAGGCCCCCCAAATTCAAAGGCTCAATCCAAAAGTGGGCATCTGAGATGAATATACACTTTTCAGATGAAGAAATACAAATGACAAATAAATATATGAGAAAAATGTTCAACATCATTGGTCATTTGAGAAATGCAAATTAAAACAACTCCAAAATTCCATCTCATCCCAGAACGAATGACTAGCATCAAAAAGTCAGCCAATAACAAAATGCTGGCAGGGGTGTGGGGAAGAGGGAGTGGTGGGCACGTAGACTGGTACAACCACTATGGAAATCAGTGTGGAGATTCCTTAAAAAGCTGGGATTTCAGATCTCATTCAAACCAGCTAATCCCCTCCTGTGTATTTTTCCAAAAGAACTGAAAACATTGTACCATGGTGATGTATGCGCATCCATGTTTTTTTAGCAGCACAATTTTCATAACTAAATCCTGGAAACAACCCAGACACATATCAACTGAGGAATGGATAAATAATATGTGGTATTATAACACAATGGAGTATTATTCAGCTATAAAAGAGGATAAATTTGAGACTTTTGTTGGTGTTTCGCTGAAACTAAAAGCCATATTCTTGAGTGAAATAAACCAGACCTGCATGTGCAAATATCCTATTTTCTCCTCAGTGTGAGAACCTGAAAGATAAAATGGACTCTGAAGGGTACAATAGATCTGGGAAAAGGGAGTGAACGTACTCAAAAGGAAAGTTACTGAGTTGAGGAGAAGGACAGGAGAGGGAGTGGAGGAAAGAGATTTATGCAAGCAGGATGGTTTTGAACAACTGTATTTTGCATTTCTCCTGGTCTATGGAAAAGAGTTAATGCTTTAGCTTGTTTTGTCTCCTTTTTTCAATTAGTTGTATTTATTTTGTTCTTAATTTCTTATATATTTTTTCTTTGTTCTTCCAATTTTGCATGCATATATCTGGAAATATGAATAACTGGTTAAAGACGACACTATGCATTAAAACAAGTACTTTGAATTTCTTATTACTTTGTTAAATGAAATTTTGTGTCACTTGTAATTTTTCTGTTTTAACTCTATTTTGTACTCTCTTTAAAAAATAAAAAAAGAAATATGGACTCCTTTTTCTATAGGTTCCTTTTTGTTAAAATTCAACTAGAAAACTTCAAATTGAGCTTTTGATTGTATCATAGACTTCAATTCTGCATAAAAGATATGAAACATAATATTTATGCCTGTAAAATATTCATTATTATAATGAATAGAAATATGCATTATTTGCCTCCAAACTGGGCAAATTTTTATAAATTTTACCAACAACCAGATGAAAACAGTTAATAAATATTGATCATGGTATCTGTATCACTTTTTTTTATTTATTTTCCTGAAAATAAAAAATAAAATAAAACAAAATTTTAAAAAATAATTGATTGAAAGCACATACTGAGTGTAAGACTTGATGATGAGAATGGGAGAGAATGCCAAGGAATAGAATCAGGTTATATTTAAAGGCAAGCTGCTTTTCAAAATATTAAATTTCCAGTAGCAACCTGTTTATTGCCTCCACAACCCACATGCCTTTGTGATAAGATAAACAGCTGCCTCTGTTGTCACTCTTGTAATCATAGCATTTGGTCTCTGACTACTCACTTCTCATAATATTCTGGGGCAACCTCTGGGATTCAGACTTCTGTGCTTGGGGAAGGGGGGTTTACTGGAGTGTGTTTAAAGGTCTAACTCTTGGCAAATACTATAGCTTGCTAAACATTTTTATTAGAGTTAGGTTTACCTGATAGTAATAATGATTATTATTGTTGATCAAGCACTCACGCTGTACCAGCCACCACATAGGGAGTTTGAAGACATGATCTCATGCAGTCTTCATCTGGGTCCAGAATCTGATTCTATTGCTTGACACCTACTTCATACTGGACAATTTATTAAATGTGCTCCAGTGTCAGCTTGCCAGTGAATGTTGGCTGCTCAACATGAGGTGTGACATCTGCATTCTGTTAAGGAAAGTTCTTCACTTAAGTGTGAGTTGTCAGCATGCACCACCGCTGAGAGTTGAGGAAACAGTATCATCATAAAGAAAGAATCTGGTGACATACCGTGGCATCCACTATAGTAGACTTCGGAGAAGCAACTTGGAAAGAACGTTAAATTTTATTTTTTTTATTTTATTAATTTTATTGAGAAAGAAATAGCAATGAGGCAGTTTAAAAACAAGTTAGTAGAGAACCATTAAGATAATTAATGTGTTGCATATACTTGTCTTTTTTATTTTTTTATTATTTTTATTTTTATTGAAGAAGAAATAGCAATGAGACAGTCTCAAGACAAATTGACAGGACAGCTTCGATAAATTAATACATTGCAAAATGTTTTCATAATGTTTTGGTGTCATACAAGGTGCATACATATTATACTTACAGACATTATTATAGCAGATGTCCCTAATCAGTGAATGAAGACAATGTAGCTATATACTTACTTTTTATAGCTGAATTATATCACAGATTCAATTATTAATACTTTCTACCTTGTTATCTCCCTAGTGTTTGTCCATAGTACTAGAAGCCAACAAAATATCTTGTCCAACCACTATTGTTGCAAATCTTGCTTCTCATAGAATTATGCAGAAACACAGCATATTTATCCTAACTGTACTGTTTATACACACACATCATAATTCTTCCTTTGTATACCCCCCCCTTTTTTTTTTTGGTCTGGACCTGTCAAAGATGAGCACTCCATGGTCAGTAAACCAATTTAGGTGCCTGAACTCGGTGACACAATCCAACACAGTTCAGCATTCCACAATAATAGTGAGTTATCTGAAGAAGTTGTTGACTATAGCCATTTACAGCTCAACTTACTATTATGACCCCACATTATATACCTCATTTTTATACTTTTCTGCTGAATGGTTAAGACCAAGATAGATCAAGACCTATATACCAAAAGATGTAGCTTTTGTTTCTGATGAGGTCAGTGAGGTCCCCTCAGGGTTTATCTTGTTATCCTGTACCTTACTCTATACATCCTTTGTCTGTGTCATCCATGCGGATGAGTCATAGCCAATGCTTGACCAGTTTGCTCTCTATGAGAGCCTGAGAGAAAGTTTTCTCTCCATAAGACTCTCCCCAGGAACACTATACATCATCAATCTCTTTTCTCTGTAGCTCCATAACCTCCTTGAGCAGATAATTTGGGGCACAACTGAGTTTCATGATGTTACAGTAAAGGTTCTCCTATGCCCTGAGTCTTTGATGACCTTGAAAGGCTAGGGCCAAAGTGTTTACTGGCCTTGAAGCTCTTCTATTTCTCCATTTTTGATCTATGAACTTAGGTTGTTAACCATCCAGAAGAAAAGCTAATTAGTACCCTGCAGCATATGCCCTAACTATTTGACTCAATTGTCTTTAGTTGTTGTTGGACATTTCTGTTTGTATGTCTTCTTTCAACTTCTTATACTAGGGAGACTATACGATATTTGCACATGTGTGTCTGGTTTATTTCACTTATGAGTATATGTTCAAGTGGAATCCACTTCAATATAAATGCTTCAAGTTTATCATTCTTTATAGCTGAATAATACTCCATTATATAGAAATACCACATCTTTTTCAACCATTCCTCATGTGATGGACATCTTGGTTGCTACCAAGATTTTGCTATCACACATGGTACTGCTATAAACATAGGTACACATATATCACCATGATATAATGTTTTCAGTTCCTCTGGGAAAATTCCCAATAGGGGGATAGCCGGCTTGAATGGGATTTTGAGGAGTCTCCACACTGATCTCCACAATAGTTGCACCAGTCTACATTCCCACCAGCAGTGGAGAAGTGTTCCCTTTTCCCCCAACCTCTCCAACGTCTGTTGTTGGTTGATTTCCTTATGATAGCCATTCTTTCTGGAGTGAGATGGTATCTCAGTGTTGTTTTTATTTGCATTTCATGGATGGCTAGTGATGTGGAGCACTTTTTCATGTATTTATTCACTTCTTTAATTTCATCCTCTGAGAAGTATGTATTCATCTCAGATGCCCATTTCTGAATTGGGTCTTTAAATTTGAGGGCCCTGTTATTATCTTAGTTCTTTATATATTCTAGACAGCAGACCTTTGTCTGATTGCTTATTAGTTAGGATTTTTTCAAAATTTATGGGTTGTCTGTTCACTCTGTTGACAATTTCTTTTGATGTGCAGAAACTCCTGAAGAAGAGTTGATCTCAGTTGTTGATTCTTTCAATTGTTTCCCATGCAAATATATGTTTGTTCATGAACTCTTTACCTACAACTATGTCTTCAAGAGTTCCTCCTACTTTCTCTTTCAGGAGATTGAGTGTTTCTGTTTTAATGTTTGGATTTTTAATCCATTTTGACTTTAGCTTAGTGCATAGTGATAGAGCTGGGTCAAGTTTTAGTTTTTGGCACGTAGAAAGCCAGGTTTTCCAGAAACATTTGTTCAAGAGGATTTCTTCCAGTGAGTATGTTTGGCCCCTTTGTCAAAGATCAGATGGCTGAGTGTGTTTGTAGATACTTCTGCATCTTCTGATGTACTCCATTGATCCTCAGGTCTATTTTGTTCCCAATACCATGTTGATTTTATCACAGTGGCTTTGTAGTATAATTTCAAGTCAGGAATTTTGATGCCTCCTGCCTTGTCTTTATTGGCCAAGATTGCCTTTGCTATTCTGGATCATTTGTGGTTCCAAATAAATTTTAGGAGCAATTTCTCTAGGAGACCGTTAAATTTTATGCTTTAAAAAATCATGACAAATGGTTACTAGTAATGTTGTAAAATCCTTATGATGAAAGTAAAACATTTTCTTCAATATGCCAGTCATTGATTTCTTTGCTACTTGTTTCAATTGTGTTTCATGTATAACATTTTTTACATAAAATTCCTTCAGGCCAAAACCAGCTAACATTCAGTGTGGCTGAGGTACAGAATTTGTCCTACTTTCTTATTTTCTGTTATTTGTTATCCCAGAAAGTCCTCCTTGGGAAACAGTCATCACTCTGTTTACAAACTTCTAGGTATCCTTTCTAATTTGGGGAGTTTGTGAAAATTTTGGCGAATTCTGGCAAATTTTAGGAGGCTGGGCCTTGAGCAAGAAACGTTTCCTGGCTCCAATGTGAGGTGCGAGTACACAGCACCCAGTGGATCACGTTCTGCATTAGAGAAGAGACACATAGGAGACTTTAGAGGGCGGCTAATAAGTTACCAACTTCTCAGCTGCTGACATAAGGTTTACAGCGAGTTCTTCTAAATAAGATTTGAGGTATGATTTGAGAATCAAGAATATAGAAAACTGCTGTACTGAAAACAAAGCTTGTCCCACTGATTCTAAAACTTGAATATAATGTGACAAATCACTAAAGGGAAACACAATAGGCTTTGGACAGTGAGGCAGAAGTTAGTGGTCACATGTGTTGGAGTACCAGGAAAACGGTTTTAAAAACGGTGACATTTAAAATGACTCGTCTTAGTTAGTTCTCTCTTGCTGTTGAGACAAAATACCAGACACCCAAAATTAAGGTAGGAAAGGTTTATTTAGCTCACAGTTGGTGGAGGTTTCAGTCTGTACTCAGGTGGCTCTGAGGCAGAGTGGCACATGGCAGAGGGTAGCGGTTGATGGTGGTGGAAGGCAGCAATGCAGCAAGAGCAAAGGTGGGGGCATCAAGCCTACTTTCTTCCCTTATACTGCGTGCAGGCTCCTGCCCTGGGACAGGGGTAGCATTCACACCTTCTTCTTGCCCTCCTCTCGCACAGCTTCAGGATGTTCATAATGTGAGGTCTCTGGGCCTCCTGCAGGAGTCATTCATCCAGGCTTCTAGACTTCTCCTTGACAGAATGTGTCAATCATGGTAGGTCTTAAAAGGAAAGAATATTTTCTCAGTAGAGAGCAATTTCTTCTTTTGTGTGTGATATACATGTCCTCTCTCTCTCTCTTTCTCTCCCTCTCTCTGTCTCTCCCCCTCTATCTCTCTCTGTTCTTTCTCCCAAACACACACACACATACACACACACACACACATACACACACTTTTATATGCTTTGCTACCAAAGGAAGCCACAGTTTATTTTTTTAGGAAAAGGAAAAAGAGAAAAAAGGAAAACGAGGGGGAAGAAGAGACATTGGTAAAGTACAAGGGTCAAAAAAATCACTTTTTTTATTCTGCGCTTTTGCTGTTTTGTCTGCAGTGATATATGGCATACTAGACCTCTGGAACGTGGCAGATTGGGATAAGAACAACACTACAAATATCTCTAGTGCTTCTTGTGCCCTGGATAGCCCAAACACCTTTCATGCATCTATTTCCTCTTTATAATGACTGTGGTAAACACTGGTCATTTCCTCATTTTAAAAATAAGAAAACTTTGCAGAAGTTTGAGCTAAGTGTATACAGTGAAGAGGCAGAACTGTGTCTCTTCTCCAAGCTATTAATTTCTAGAATGCAAATTTTTATAGCTATTTGATACATCATGCTGAATAAAAGGGGCCTGGGGTCAATTATAGCAGAGTGAGAAAGGCGAGAAGGAGAAATAAAAGTGAAGAAGCCCTTTACCCAGTGTCAGCACTTGCTTTGCTAATAAATTGGAGAGAAAACTTTCAAACTCCAGCATGCTCTGTGGTGAGAGCAAATGCCTCGGGATCCCCTAGAACTTTCTATGCCAAGCTCCAGGGTAAGACCCTAAGTACCACAAGTCTGGTATTATAGAAGAGAAAACTCTAAAAACTAGCAAGTTGTATCTTGTAGGCTCTGAGATTTTTGGTAGGAGAACCCTAAATATCCAGGTTTTGGAAAGCTTAGCTGAAAAGAAATTAATTAAAACTTCAGTGGACCAGGAATTTACAGAATCCATCCCAAAAGCAGCAAACACCATGATTTTGATGGTTTGTAGGTAGTTTCCTTTGATGAAAGGAAAATCATAGCACTCCTTTCTGGCCAAATCAATCCTTCCTTCCACCAGAGGCACATCACTGGAGTGGCAGGTAGCTACAAAGATGATGCCCAAAGATAATCCTTCAATCCTCTGTAGAATCACTCCTCCTGGGTTTGCTGACTCTTCTAAGAACAATACAGCAGAGACAGAGCAATGCAGTGGTGAGTTACACAGATTCTGGGCTCCCATCTTAGCTTCTTCCTCTCTCACTGTTCTTAGACTGCGCTCGCTCTGAGTGAAGCCAGCTGTTGTGCCATAAGGAAGCCCTGTGAAAAGATCCATGCAAATGACATCTGAAGCAGATCTAAAGCCTGGCAACCACCAGATGCATAAACCTGGAATCACAGGCTTCCTGAGCAGAGATCGTAGCCCTGGCAACGCCAAGCACAGCCTCAGCCAGAGGCCCCAGCTCAGCCACAGCCAGATTCCTACTTCACAGAAACTAAGAGATAATGAACAGCTGTTGTGTTAGGCTGTTAAGTTTGAGGGTAATCTTTATGCAGCAACTGATAACTTACAGTACTCAAGTTGGGGAAAATCTTGGGTTAAGGATAAAAACTGATATTGCTTCAGGTTTGTTGCCCTACAAAATTTCCCTTGTCAATCACTTCTGAGAATTTTTGACAATAGATGGTGCATCATCAATCATATTCCAGGAGTTATCCAGTCACAACAAATAGTCCTACCTCTATGACTAGACATTACTTCATTCGAATATCACAATAAATAATCCTAGAAATAGACACATATTCCTGTCTCTCTGTATTTGAGAAACTAACAGCCAGTCAAATGAAATAAATTACCTAAAATCACATCCAATTACCAGCAGTCAGATTGGAGTAATAAATATTTACTAAAACCTACCAGATTTATTGACTTGGGTTATTATAATTCTTCCTTGTGTTGGGCCATGTTTCTTCTAGATGATGTGAACACATCGTATTATCTTTAGAAAGACACCACCATATGCTGGAACATGTGTCCTAGGCTTGGAGAGACATCCTTAGTCCCTTTCGCTTCCTCACACATCCACCACTAACTCACCTCCAAAGCCCTACTCACACTACTTCAGAAACACCTCTCAATCAGATCACTCGCTTCCCTCTAACTCCGTAATTTACTGCTTACATTAATCAAAAGAGGCCAGGCTGTGCTTTGGTAGCACTTAAGATTCCAGAGCTCAGTATCTTACCATGACAGTTACTTCTCACACCATGATTCTGTACAAATCAAGCATCCCTCTCCTGTCTTTGAGTTCTGCCTTCTGGAGCTCAGGCTCCTCAAGGTCACTTTGAAAACAAAAGGAAAAAACAAACAGGCAGCTCATCTGTTGCCTCTGGCTGAAGGTGACACACAGTGATTCTGTTTTTACACCATTGGCCAGAACTACTTGAATGACTCAGTTTAGGTACAAGTGGTCCTGTGAAACTGGGTGTTCTCTGAGTATTGAGTATCTCTACCTTACCATCGACAGATCTACCATTATATCTAATTTGGACGACCACAATAAACTCTGGCTGTGTCTTAGCTTCCTGTCTCCCCCCTTATCCTCACCCCCCACTTAGCTCTTCCTTTCAGAGAAATCTTTTTATGTGAATACTGGAAAGGTCATTATTAGTTTCCCATCATTCTTGGGGTGCAAACAATTCCTTAAAAAGATGCAGAGTCCATTTGATCTGGCCCTGTCTGTCTGTCAGTGTGTCAGTATGTCAGTCAGTCAGTCAGTCTGTCTGTCTGTCTGTCTTTCTGTCTCTCTCTCTCTCTCTCTCTCTCTCTCTCTCACCCCCTTCTCCTTCCCTCCCACACACTTAGCATAATCATTTTTCTTCCAGTTTCTTCAACTCACTGAGTCTGGTCAGTAAGAAAGGCAAGTCTGGATCTGAAGACTGAACAAGGCAGTGAATCAATCTCTCGAGTTTTATTGGTTTTTGTTTCTTTGTTTTGTTTTGTTTTGTTTTTGGTGGATGTGATGTCAGTTTACTACCGCTCCAGCAAATAAGCAGTGTGAAGGTAAGGGGAAGCTTGAAGAGGTCTTATGAACCTTTGTCTCTACATCCCCACAGGGAAGCATGGAAATGAGGCTGCCAGCTGGAAGAGCACCTTAGCCCGGACGTGCCAGGTGCCATGCCCCACGCCACGCATCACACCCTTCTTCTGGGGGAACCATCTGAGCACGCTATGTGCTACCACATAATGGATTTCGCTCCACACCAGTTCCATGCATTCTGTTCTGTTTATTTCCATAGTGTTGGAGCTTTTCTACATTTGACTATAGGTTGATTGTGTATCTTCCCATTTCTTTCCAGAATATTTTTCCTTTCTTACATTACTTGGATTTCATGGCCCATTTCTGACATCTATGCCTTCTGTGATACGTTTTATAACACCAGTTACCTCTTCTTCATAACATTTTCACAATTGCAGTTGTATAATTCTTTGTATTTATTTTATTACTGACCCCTTTCTCCACTATGTTGCAAAGGTATGAGGACAGGAATCCATTCTGGTTTTGTTTGTGTTGAGTGCTTAGCCCTTGTATGGTGTCAACACACGCCAGTCTTCTAGGCAGATATCTTGAATGAGTGAACGCAGGTAGAGTTCTTGCTGTGTCCTCTCCTTTTAATCCATTATACACAAAAATAATCTGCCTGAAGTCCATGTCTCATTATGTCACTTCTCTGATGAAAAGTCCTTAGTAATTTTAATCATGTACTGAGGAACCCCACACTGTGAAGCACACCTGTAGCAGGGAGGCCACATGTCCACAGCCACCTGTTGGAACTGTGGTTTGGTGTGACACATCCTTCTTTCATTCTTAGAAGCATCCATTCTGGATTCTGTGTTACAGTGTCACCCTCATGTATGACTTCAGGATGTGGCCCTGTATTGGCTTCTGGTGCCTCCTGAGTTCACTCACAGCAACACCACACTGTGTATAATGCTCTGCCAGCTGCCATGCTGTGTCTTACCTCCAGGCCTTGCTGGCAGAGGTTCCTAGCCCGAAATCCCTGCCTCCTCTCTGATTTATCCAAAGATGCAGCTCGTGTCCTAACTGCCCAGCAAATCCTCCTCTGACCCCGACCCTTAAAGGCCACCTGGAAGGCCCCTTTCCTCGGGTTCCTGTGTTCTCCTGTCCTCCATGCTTTATCCCATCACCCCATTTCCATCCGTGCCCACCTTGTGGGCAGGCAGCGCTTTGCTGCTCTCTGCACGCTCACACCTGCTGCAATTGGTGCTTGCTGCACAATGTTTTGAAGATTTTATTTACTCAACAAGTGAGATGCAATGAAGAGTCCATTTATTTCCCTAAGTTCGTTAGCCCAAATCACTTTTAACTTTTCATCTAAATTTCTCCACAGCAAGAGCAATTAGCAGTCTACCCCCACTGAGTTAATATAATTAATTACTCAGAGAAAGAAGCCTTGTGTGTAAATTACTCCGTGCTTCCTTCTGTTAGGATTTTTAAAATAATGAAAATAGTTTTCATACTTCCAGGGTTGTAAACTCGGAGTCACCCTCCTCCTTCTCTCTTCCCCTCCCCCTGCCATCTCCTCCTTTTCTCCTCACCCCCTTCCTTCCCCTCCCTGTCCTCCCTTCCCCATTTCTTTTTCTTTTTTTTCCTGATGAGTACTTGGGCTCTAACCCAACCCCCACCTCTCTTTCCTGGCCCCTACGTCTCGGCTTCCCTGCCCTGAGATAGCTTAAATTTCATCTGTAAAGCACATGGGGCACGTCACAATTCAAATAACTTTAAAAAAAGTTTAACCTTTATACTAAATGTAACTCAGATGCTGCCTGTCTTGGCAGGCTTAATGAAATGGGTTTCTTACAGGAATTATTTCAAGGTTCTTCAGTTTGTCTATCAAACTTAAATTTGCTCGGAGATAAGACATATAATGAACAACAATTTCTGCTAAAAGTGTGAAATAGTCTTATGGCCAAATGGGAGGCGTTTCCAGGAAGGACCCTGGATACTGACCCTGCCTCTGACTTGCCCCTGACCTTGTCCCTTCCTGAGTGTGTGTGTGTGCGTGTGCGTGTGTGTGTGCGTGTGCATGTGCATGTGTGTGTATATCTATCAGTACTTTTGGATACCTGCTTCTTAAGCCATAAACTAGGATGAAAACATGTACTGTGAGGTCTGCCAGGGAAGATCCAGGAAATCCTTACACCTGGGTTTCTCCAGCTAAGCTTTTCATGAAAGAAAATATCTACAGGGATCTCCCAGTGCTTATGTAAGTTGGCTTTATTGTAGTGTCATTTAAATATGAATCAAAAGAACTTCGAATATAAATTCCTTAAGCATATAACTTATATAGAAGTAGAAATCAAGCTGGGCATGGTGGCGCATGCCTGTAATCCCAGCACTCGGGAGGCTGAGGCAGGAGGATTGTTGTGAGTTCGAGACCAGCCTAAGCTACAAAGTGAGCTTAAGGCCAGCCTGAACTGCATAGTGAGACCCTGTCTCAAAAACACACACACACACACACAAAAAAAAAGAAGTAGAAATCAAATTAAATTTATAAGTGAACTCCAAACTAGAGAAAATTAAACAGACAAGTTTATAAATTTAATACAATTCAAGCTCTATGTGAGGTAATGAAACAGCCAGAACCTGATGAGATAGCGGTGCTGCCCGCCACTGCTTCAGGTTCATTCGTAATGTAAGTACAAAGCTGTGCAACAGTCCTCTGCCCCCCTTTATGGAAGCTCTCGAGGGTTTTGTGATAAGTTGTACAGATGGTTAAATGCCTGATAAAGGACCTGATAGTAACGTCACGTAACAGGAACTCGGACTTTGGAGTCATATGATAAAAAGACAAGTGGAAGTTCTGGGCACTACGCGTGGAAGCCTGAAAGTCCTCTGGGTCACAGCTCCCCAGGAGGCCGCCGGAGATGGGTGCTCCAAGGTCCCATCGCCGTCTGCTGGAGAGTGAAGGGCGGGCCAGTGGGGCAGGCTGCTCTGGTCGCAGCACTTGCACTTGCCTCCACTACAGGCTCCCGTAGCCGGTCTTCCTGGTCCTTGGCATCTTCTTCTGTATATGAGAGGGCGACAGTTCCTGGAACCTTTGTGAGAACTGCGTTCGATCCCTGTATCCATCACCATATTTGATCCTCAAAAGAGGCACTGATAGTTGTAGTGTGCACTAGGAAAGGTTCTGGCCCGGCCACGCTCCGCTCCCCACCGCCGGTCAGGACCTCCCAGAGGAGCCAAAGGGAGGGAGATCAGGATGCCCCATGGGTTCAGGGACACTTGGGATCTTGTTGCCATGGATGCAGAAGTAAAGGAAACGGTCTTGTAAGCACTCTGGCTGCTTTTATTTTTGTATACACCCAGAAATTAAATTTCTTTGGTAGTATTCTTTAATCTAGAAGAACCTATGGTCGACAACTTCAGATAACTCGCTGTTGTTGTGGAATGCTGGACTGTGTTGGATTGTGTCGTTGAGTTCAGGCACCTAGATTGGTTGAATGACAGTGGAGTGCCATCTTTGACAGGTGTAGACAAAGGAAGGGGTATAGAAAGGAAGAATCATGATGTGTGTGTATATGGACAGTACAGTTGGGATAGATAAGTCCGTGCTTCTACATAATTCTATGAGAGGCAAGATTTGCACTAATGGTGGTTGGACAGGATATTATGTCGGCCTCTAGTACTATAGATAACTGCTAGGAAAAAAACAAGGTAGAAAGTATTAATTATTGAATCTTCGATATAATTCAGGTATAAAAATAAGTTATGTAAACAGCTACACTCTCTTAATTTACTGATGAGACATCTGCTATAATAATGTCTGTAAGTTTAATATCATGTATGCACCTGTACGACACCAAAACATTATGAAAACAGTTTGCAATGTATTAATTTATCGAATCTGTCCTGTTAAGGTGTCTTAAAACTGTCTCAATATTTGTACAGCAATAAAATAAAAAATAAATAAATAAAAATTAAAAATTAAAAAAATAATAATAATCTAGAAGAACCTAGCTAATATTTTTTAGTGTTTATGTAAGAAGTAAAATTACTCTCTGTTCTAGCAGCATTCTTTAGAGATGCTGAGGCACTCAAGAGTTAAAAGCACAGATGTGAGACAGAAACAGTCACATGTTGGAAAAATTACATTTCCCTACTTCAGGAAGGGGAGAGTGCGGGTGAGCTGCATGGAAAAGGAGCCTGCCCTGGCTGCCCTGTCTGTACCCAGGAGGGTCTGGAGGCCCTGTGGGAGGCATGGCGCTGAAACCTGAGATGATGGCCAACCTTGACTTTGGCAGGTCCTGAGAGCCGGCAAGAGCCAGTCGGGCCTGTAACGAGCTGTGGCGTGAAGAAAGCCACTGCCAGTCACTGCCGGTGGCACCGCTCTGGGCCCTGAAAATGGACAGCTGAGGAGAACTCTGGAGTGACAGCCTTGCAAAGCCCTGTGGAATAGGATGGTGCCACCCTGCTTGGCAACGGGAGGCTTCCCGATAGGCAGAGAATGGCAGAGATCTACAGAGAAAGAAAGCAGATGGCTTCCGGTAGCAGTGAGGGCAGGCCAGGCAGACGGCGCATCTGTGAGGAACTGAGTGGAGCACTGAGGAAGGTTAGGGTCACGGTGGCATCAAAGGAGGAAAGGGAGCCATTGCAATCAGGTATTGAAAGTCCATGCAACAAACATCTCATTCACAATAGCAATAAAATGTGCAGTATCAAGGAGGGGACCCCTCACAAATAATTTAACAAGAAAGACACAGAGTCAATAATGCAGACAGCTGTAAAAATTTATTGATGAATATGGGACAAATTAAAGGATGAGCCCTAGTCTCAATTTACTATAGCAATCCTTCCAAAATTAATATAAATAGAATCCTATGCTTCAAAAATTAAATAAAATATGGTTTTTTCATGAGAGATTAAATAACAAGACAAGAGAAAAAGAAGAGAGGAAAGAAAGGAGAGATGGAGGGAAGAAAAGAATGGGGAAAGCAGGAAGTGAAGAGAAGGGAGGAAAAAGAATAGAGGATCATAAAAGTAAAGCTTCCTTCCCAGATAACAAAAATTTCATAAAGCCATCATAATAAAAATATGACATTGACTCAAGCTAGAGAAATATGATGTCAAGTTCAGAAAAAAATCCAAGTATGTATGAAAACAATTTACAACAAAGTAGACATGATAATTCAATAGAAAAAGGAATATTCATTTGATTAACACTGTGGACATAGTTGGCTATCTAGGAGAAAACAAAGAGAAATTCTTAGTTCTTTCCATACACACACAAAAAAATTTCAAATAGATTAAAGGCTTAGTGGAAATTATACATCAGAAGAGACTGAAGAGACTACGTAATGTTAAGTAGGAAAGAGTTTCCTAAGAGAGAAAGATCCATCATCTCTTCCTCTTGATATTTTTTCCTAAAAAGTATGTAGTGACCTTACTTATCTTTTCTGATCATTCTTGGTTTGAAGTTTACATTGTCTCCAAACAGAATAGCCACCCCTGCTTTGTTCTGGGTTGCTGTTGCATGGAGTATTGTTTCCCATGCTTTGACTTCCTGTCTGCCTTTGAGTTAAATGGGTTTCCTGGATACAGCATATCATTGGAGTTTGTTTCTTGATCTACTCTGCCTGTTTCTTTTGATCGGCGTATTGGGGCCATTTACATTATAACTGATATGTATATATCAGTGATTATAATTGATAAGTACTGGCTTATCTTTGGCATTATTTTCTCTGTTTTTCCCCTCTGTCTAATTGTTTGTCCTGTCTGGTAGTTTCCTTTGATTGTTGTTCTTGCCATTGTGGTCATCATTTTTATCTCTTTCTAGCATAGCTCTTATGATTTTTAGAAGGGTTGGCTTGGTGATCTTGAATTTCTTCAATTGTTGTTTGTCATGGAAATCTTATTTCTCTATTCAGTTAGAAAGATAGTTTTGCAGGGTACAACTATCTGGGCTAGACGTTGTTTTCTTTCAGGACCTACGTGAAATAGTTCACTCCAAGCTTTTTTTTTTTTCAAATAGATTTGGTTGTTGCAGGATCTCACTACCCAGCTCAAATTTGTGGTGATCCTCCTATTTTCAGTCTCCCCAGCACTGGGATTACAGGTATGTGCCACTGTGCCTGGACTCTGGATGGTTCTTCCCACCTTAGGGGAGAGGCTGGCAAAGCATGTGGTGCCAGAGATCAAACCACCGTCCCTGCACTTGCCTAAGCTTGCCTAAGCAGGCACTTTAGTCTGCTGAGCTATCACACCATCCCTCCAAGCTCTTTTTGACTTGAGGGTTTGTGTTGAAAAATATTCTGATGGGCTTTCCCATATAGGTGATCTCTTCTTTTCCTGAACAGCTTTTAATAGTCTATCCTTGTGCTGAATTTCTAGGATCTTGATTAATATATGTCTGGGTGTCATTTTATTTTGGTTGTAGCTAATTGGAGGTCTATATGCCCTCGTGTATATGTGTGTCAGATTCTTTTCTCATGTTTGGAAAATTTTCTGCTATCATTTCTGCAAAGAGTGTTTATGTCATTTGCAATGTCCACACTTTTCAATAATACCTGTCAGTTTTATATTGTTTTATTTGCATCACTTTCTGCTGTTGAATTATTATCTCCTGATTTCTTGTTATTTTTAAAAGATATTTCCCTCTGGTGATCACTAATTGTAATGCTGTCTTCAAGATCTGAAAGTCTCACTTCAGTTTCCCTCAAGTGATTTTGCCAGCTTTCAATGGAGTTTTTAATTTCCCAGATAGGTCTTTGAATCTGTTTCAAGCACCTGAATTATTTCTTATATTGTTCACTCAAGGTCCCCATAATTAACTTATGCTTTATATTTTTATCTACATCTTCCTTAGATATACTGAGCAATTCTTTCATTATGGTCATCATTTCTTTTTTTTTTCCTGAGAAAGCATTTTTATCTAATTTCTTCTATAGTCTGACAGAGTTGTTTCTTTACTTCATTTGTGATTGTTTCAGAAATTGCAGGAGTGTAACTTTCCATTTCTTCTAGGTCAATGTCTCCTGGACCTATTCTGAGTCCAGGAGGTCTGAGTTCACATTTTGGGCTAGAGGTCTGAGATTGCATTTTGTTCCTTTGTTTTAACAGTTTATATCTCAAATTTTTTTAAATTTTGTTTTCTGTGGTAATCTTTGGGGGTTTTGGTAGTAGATAGCTATACCACTAGTATCAATGCCTCTCCAGGAATATCCTGTTTTTAGGGATATCTTTTTTATATGGGAGATTCTTGGTTTGTGTCTGTCCCAAGATGCTGCATTCCCAATTAATTGAGAGTTGGTTTATATTAGGCTCATTTCCAAGTCTTTTGGTATAGGGCTGTGGGGTAGTACCCCAGAGCTTCCTAATATAGTTACACAAGGGAGAACAACTCATGATAACACATATGACATCTTAGCTATGGTAATGCAATTAGTAATAAGCACAGTTTAGAAACTGACCAACTGTGGTAACTATGGATTTTATACTTTAGACCATAGAAGCAAAGTCTGTAGCTATATAATAGAACCTATCACAAATTAGGAGTTTACATGCAAAGTGTTTCCCCTTATTAGAATGGATTTATCCTGAGTTCCTCCAGATCAGACAATTGCTGTCCCTCAAGCACTTTCCACACCAGCTACCCATTCTGCAGTGTAGGCCAGGCAACAGAATTCCTCCAGACTGAGGGTCCCTGAATGGCAGAAGGGCAGTTTCTCCCCCACACCACCAAGGTTCCAGAGGCTCACTGCTCCTCCCACAACTGTTGGGGGGGTGGAGTAAGAGCAGCTCACTGAAGTTCCCCAGGCTTACTAAGGCTCAGTATGGATCCAATTTTTTTTTTCCAAATTTAGACAATATTTTATAACAAAGCTACTGAAAATACTACAGGCTAACACAGACAATATACATAACTTTGGAGGTAGAGTCGCATGGAGAGCCAGGCAGAGGCCAGAGGCTTAGACCAAGAGCTGTTCAATAGACTTCTGGATGGACTGGATCTGCTGCTTCAGCTGAGAGTCTTCTTTAATGGTGATGGAACAGGCAATGACTGGCCGGGAGACCCCACAGGTTGGCCCCAGAGCCTGCTTGGATCGCACAAACACGTAGGGCACATTCTTATCTTCACAGAGCAGTGGGAGATGCAGAATGATCTCTAGGGGCTCTGCATCTGCAGCCATCACGATGAATTCTGAGATGCCCCTGTTGAGGGTTTTGATGACCTCGTTGGCTCCTTTCCGGAGCTGCTTGTAGTTGCACGACTGTTGGATGAGGTCCGGTAGCTTCTTAGTGAGGTGCGCGTCAGTGAGGGGATATGCCTTTGGGTTTACATCAGCCTCAGCCATGGCTGCGGCTCCCAGGATTCCTCGCTCTCCACGATCACCCGATGTCAGATGGATCCAATTTTGATGATTTTGAGTGGCAGGTTCAGGTAAGATTTTGTATTTAAGCACATTAATAAAGATGATAATGTTTTCAATGAAAATGTGACTTCTAAAGTTGTGGAATATGGTCTTAAGAATCTGGCATTTTTATTCTAGAAGATCTTGGATGATATGGATTAGAGGGGAAAGAAGTGAAGAATCATTTCTCATTCATCTGTGATATTTTCTTCTTCCTTTAGGAAATCCTTCTATGGATGCTGATTTTTTTCTGCTTGCGGGTGGGCATTTGCCTCTCATTTCCCATTCTTTTCTGACAATTTCTAGGTTTTGCACACCATCTACTTAGGTGGTCTAATTTGGGCCATGTGAATACGCTTGAGGATGTATCTGTGCTGGTTTAAAACACTTTCACTTTTAGATACCTTAATAGTCTGCATCTGAATAGTAGTTTGGACAAATTCAAAAGTGATCCTGTTTGCATTGCTACCTCTGAGCCAACTCTACCATCCAGGAGCTGTCAGTGTCTGGGGACCTGGACCAGACCAGACTCTGGCAATAAAGCAGACATTTGTCTGACGCCCCAGCCAAACCTTTCTAGGCTGGAGGTAAATTTGCATTGAATAAGGTTTAAATGAGGAAAATAGTATTGGGTGATCCTTTAAATTATTTACATTTGTTCATCTCCAACAGTAAAATGGAGCCTCCGGGCTGTAGATCCCGAGACAGTATCTTCCCATTGAAATGCAAAAGAATCATCTTGATTTGATTACTGTTCCCAAATACCCTAGAAACAGAGCTGGCATATAGGGACAATACAGGATTATTCTTTCTTTTAAAGATGTACTTAAATGAACTTGGCTAATGCCAGGTACGAAATTCTTGAGGTTTTAGAAAGGCAGAAAGCAATTAGGGAGCAGAGTAAAAATAAAACAAAACAAAAAACATGCCTGCCCCTTCTCCAGATCTAAGGAGGGACAGTCACCCTTCTCAACACCCAGCATTTTGGTCTCCCTGCCTGTCTTCAGAAAGCCACAGCTCCACAGGGAGCAACTGCTGAAGACCTTTTCCACCATCCCACACTGCAGGGTGCAGAATGTTAACTGAATTCTTGTTTTGGCTTTATCACACATTGAGCTGAGTGAAGAATCCTTCAGTATTTGCCCTTTTTCACAGTGATGTACATTTTTACAATCAAGGAAGAAAGTAATTTTAAAAACATGGGTATCTTGTTGAGAATTGACAAGCTAGAGCAGATAATCAATGGCAAAATCCAACTCAGAATCCCTGGTACACTGAGTTACTTGCTTCTTACCACTACTCGGAGGAGCTCTCTTACCTGACTAAGCACACTGAGAAAGATAGTAATGTTTTTGATGAAAATGTGACCACGTGACTTAGTCAGATGAATTGTGAGGGGCATTCCAAGTAGAAAGAATTTCGTACACATAAGAAACAAGGCCTGTGAAAATGATGTTGAGGACCATTGCATGACAAGGGCAAGGGATTTGAGAGAGACACTGAGTAGGGGGGAAGGTGCGAATCAGACCTTTGAGCAGTTCATAAACTTTGGGCTTGGTGTTCTTCAAGCATCTTTCAGTTGCAAGTTTAGGAACCTCAAGACCAAACTAGTAGGTCTTGTTAGGTAGTAAGTTAAGATAATAACTAAGTTAGGTAATAACTAAGTTAAGCAATAGTAAAGTTGATGCTTGTTGAGCATTTGATTATATTACAGTCGATACTCTAACTTCTAAACATATATTAACTTATTTAAAACTCACAGTAACCTATGTACTCTATTACCACAGTGTCTGTAATAGCCATCCAGCTCCTGGAACACAATGGAGACTCATGTTAAATGAGAAAGGTGAGCATAGTAAGGAAGGTTTTGCTGTTATGCACACTGCAGAGGTGAGGAAACAGGTGTACAGGAAGATGAAATCGTTCATGCAAGATCCTGCACCCAGGGACAGCACTTTATTCTAACATAGAAAATTTGTGACTTCTGTATTTAATGAAGCTAATGGGTGCAGCTGGTTTCCTGTGCAACTGCATCCAGGAGCTCAACGACTTCCTGAAGCTCTGCCCTTGGCTCTGATTCCTTTCATCACTCCTTCATATTTAGATAGATTCTCTCCATACAGAAGAAAAAAAAAATCAACTCAAATATATTGCAGAGCAATACTGAGGCCCTTTCTCTCCCAGCGCCTACATATGAAATTTCTGCTTGGCTTCAGCTTACTTGTTCTGGAAGTAATCACCATGGCCAAGAGTGCAGTGCACATAAGAAAAGGGTTAGAAAAGGACTAGCCACATGGAATGGACGGGAGTGAAGGGCAGATTCATTGCGTGAAAACTGGATTTGTCAGATAAATGACTCCCTGGAGGATATAGAGGGGAAGACACATGCTCAGACATGCACTTTAGAAAAATTAGTGTAGAAAATGTATAACAGAAATGTGGACCCAAAGATAAATCCAGTGTAAAAAGCTGACCATGCAGAGAAACAAGTTCCAAAGCTGAGCCTGGTACAGTGAGAAGAGCTGGTGGTCAGGAAGTGCATCAGTAGGATTCCCATCACTGGGACCCATCAAATCCAGTTTAAATGGAGTGGGGGAGGGGTATTTTTTGCTCACAGTTTCAGAGTATTCTATCTGTGGGATGCTGACTTCAGAGCAGAAACAGCATGACAGTAAGGCAGTGTAGAAAGCAGCTTCTTAGTTCACGGCATCCAGGAAAGAAACAAAGCAGAGGGAGAGTGCCAGGGGGCCAAAGCCATGTCTCCATGGCCCACAGAAACACACCCAGAAATATGCTTTAGTAACTTGTGAGGCATTTCTTAAACCAACCAGGCTTACATAACAGGATTAATAGTCACGGGAGGTGTGCTGAGGAAAGCCATGGATAGTTGCAAGGAAGAAGAAGCTGACAGCAAGGTTGTGGTATGAACTAAAATAGAGAAAATAAGAAGCTGAGAAAGTTTGCAGGGGAAATAGATGATACTGCTTAAGCTCACACAAAGACATGTTGGCACTGAATCTGCCTTTGCTGCTGCACAGTGACTGCAGTGAGCCAGAGGTCCTACCTGCCTTGGTGTCATACTGTTGTGAAGGGCCTCACAGGCACTACTGCTATGTGCTTCAAACTCCCAGCCTCTAGTGCCACTAACAGAATAAACCTTTCTTTGTAAGTTAACCAGTCTGAGGTATTCTATTACAGCAACAGATGCTGGAGTACAAGACATCATGCATCAGAGTGGACTGCAAAGTGACTCTGTCTAACACAGACCTGCCAGGCTGCTCTCCCCATACCCCGCTGAATGGGCGGCCTAGCTGCGCTGAGGGTGGAAGCCACTGAGTAACTTGCTACAGCACTCCTAATGCTCTGATGCCACCCTTACCTCACAACTCCTAACCTGTACTGCACTTGGGTGTATAACTTAATATAGAAGCAAAAAGTAAAGGTGTCTAGGCCTTTGGTCATTGTTTCTTCCCTCAGGATCTGATCCCATTAATTATTCCCACATATGTTCATATTTAACAATTAAAATTTTACAGTTTAAGAGAGTTCCATAGGTCAAAGGGCTCTAATAAGAAAGTCCGGGTCAAATGAATGGACTGGCCTCAGAAAGTAGAGAAAGGCCCAGCCAAGCAGCCTTTTGAGCCATGTAGCTCATATGGCCCTCCCATGCAGCACGAAGAAACCACTGCGAGGTCCTTATTTCTCGAGGAGGATGACAGGAGCTTGGACGCATGGGCCCCTGGAAGGCAGGACAATGGCCAGATGTAGCAGGTTGGCAGAAACTGTCAAAGTGGCTAATGGGAAATTCTCAGAAACACTGGCTACTGTCTGATTCTAAAAACATGCACAGAAAATAAATACAGTGAGATTTCTCAAAGAAATGAAAGAAAATATTTTTGTAAGGAAATATGATGGAATCATTTTTGGAATACAGTAAAAAAAGGCCCATTTCATGAGGGCTATGGTTTGTGTCTGGACACTCCTCCGAAGTGCTATGGTTTGTGTGTACATAGATGTTTCTTTGTGCACTTTCATTTCTTTCCTTTTTTTTTTTAAATGTGTTTAGTACAGGGTCTACAGGACCTCACTACACAGAGCAGACTCGTAGTGATCCTCCTGTTTGCAGACTCCCAAGCGCTGAGATTACAGGTGTGCACCACCACTCCCAGTCTCAGACAGGGATGGCATTGCACATGGGGGACCAAATCCCAGTCCTTGTGCCCTACCTAAGCAGGCACTTTAGTCCCCTGAGCTATCTGACCATCCTGTTTTATGTACTTTTAGGTAGGGTTTTTTTTTTGAGGTAGTAGAATCTAGAATTGTTACTGATTTATGGCTCAGAGCTAGGATCAAGTGTGCTGGGACTGCATCAGTCTACTGGTTAGATTGGCACTGCCCTAATCCCAGCAATCTGGATAACAGAAAGCAGAGAAAGAGGCTTGTCCCTCCTTTTTCCTCTTGCTGCTTTTGCTGCCTTCTGTCACCATGAACTGCTGCCCTCTGACATGTGCCACTCTACCTTGGAACCAGCAGCTTGTGGACTCAAAGCTCCATGAACTGTAAGCTGAAATAGCCTTTCCACCTTCAACCTGGAGTGCTAGGCATTCTGTCTCGCCGGTGGGGGACCTGCTGTCTGCCTCCTGGCATCCCATGCTCTGAGCTACACCGTGTCACCTTTCCCAAGCGCGAGTTACTGCATGTTTCCTAGACTGAAAATTTTGCTCTTTATCTTCCAAACAAAAGCCTCTTCACTCCTCCAGACCTGCCTGCACAGCACTCCTCAGGAAACAAGAACCATGCATTTTTCTGTGCTTCTATTTTGTTGCTCAAAAACAATTTTGTGAAATATCGAAATCAGTATCAAGTTATGTTGCAGTCGTTTGTTCATACATATTCATCCTCCATTAGAGCAGGCTTTTCAAGGATAAGAATTATGTGTTCAGACTATCAATTTAATGAGTATTGCCTGTGTGCTAGATAATGCTTATTTCTGTTCTATTCAACAATCCAAGCATAAAACATGTATTTTACAAATGAGCAAACTGATTCTCTGAGGGTTCAAATAAGTTTCCAGAGGTCCAATAGTTTCAAAGTAAATCATGATTCCAAAGAAAGTCAAGACTTTGCTATGATGTATTCTTCCCTCCTCCATCATCCTCCTCCTCTTCTTTCTCTCCTCTTTAACCCCTCCTTTCCCCCTCCTCCACTTCCTTCTTTTTCTTCTTACACAGATTTGCTACTCAAATCAGATACACTATAGAATTCAGGAAACTCTGCCAGGGAAGAAAAGCAGTGTTGAGAAAAACATTCTTACTGAGTTTTCACACCACAGTCACCTCTCAGCCATAGCATCTAGAACCCTTGAGTAGGGTCTTGCCTAATTACATGTGAGAGAGCTTGACACATTCTTTCCAGGAAAATGTTCACCCTGGTCTCATGAGTGAGCCTTCCACTGATTCTGTATGAAGTCAATTTGATGTCAATGCAGCAAACAATTACCTAGTTTCTTTTCTCTCTGTTAAAAGAGACTATAACTTCAACTCTTAACATTTCAAACTACAATTATAGCTCCCATGCACCTCTATGTTCTTCAGAGTTGGGATTTGTTTTATACCGGGCAGTTGGCCTATTTGTCCATCATTACCTTACTCATTTTAAAATATTATTTTAATTGCTTATGATTCGACTTTGGCCTAGGGCTAATATTAGCTTGAGAACTCAGAAAAAAAATTTTGATTCTCATGTATTGGACTCATTCTGATTCTTTAAATCCTGTATCTAAATTCTGCCAAATGATCAGAAACAAGCCTTGATTATCACCCTGTGAACTTATTCATTCACTAGCCAATCATATATTGAGCACCTTCAGAAGCAGTTGAGCACGGAGCTGGAGAAGTTCGGCTCTGAGCCAGGCTAAGCTCACATTCCGGCTTCTTGACAGACCAGCTCTGTGCACTCAGGCAGCTCCTAAACCTAAGTGATGCACCTTGTTCCTCAGCTACGGCAGGGTATTCACAGCAACATTGACTCAAAGGGCTACATGGAGGCACAGGTGAATTATTAGATATGAACATTTAGAAAAGTTCTTTGAGTTCAGTATTTTAACTATCAGCACTATTATCATTGTCTTTGTTGTTTTATTCTGATTTTCTTGTTTTAAAGATAATAAAAATAATATAGAATTTCAAAACAAGATGATACATTTATAACAGTTATTATACTGCATATCATTACCCAGATTATAAGACATAGACAAACAAGATTGGTCAGAGAACATGAGCACAAACTGTTCCCTTCAAACAACTAATGGAAATTAAGATTAAAATTATCTTAGCTATATTGTATTTGTATATATGTATAATATAGATATATGGAAACATTTCCCTTCCTTCTTTACTCCTTTCCCCCATCCTAGTTCTCCTTTCCTTTTGAGCAGTTTCTCTCCCTTTCACAATATCTATTTTATCTTTTTTTTTTCTTTTGGGGGGAGTAAAACTTTATTGGAAAGAAAAGCTTCTATTGGAGAGGGACAGAAGGGGGACCCGAGCAGGTTGACCTATTTTATCTTTTTGATTTTATTTATTTTTCTTTTTTCTTACACTAGCGAGAAATACAATGTTCACATGTGCGAGATTGAGTTATTTCACTCATGACTATGGTCTCTAGTTGCATCCGTGTATCTATAAAAGCTTCGAATTTACTTTTCGCTAAAGCTGAGTAATGCTCCATTGTATAAGAAGACGATCTTCTTTTTTGCCCATTATTATTATTGCTCCATGAGTCAGACAAAGTGTGAGTCGTCAGTGACGCGGAAGTAAACATGTCCTGCTCTGTCTAGCGAGGAAGGCATACACAGCGCAGCGACATGGATGGGGAGGCGAGCACTGATCTACAAACCGGCACAGGCCGTCCTAAAAGCCTGCGACTGGGAGCCGGTCGTGGTGGGCAGGAGGCGAAAGCTTCCCCGGGTGGACCTGGAAAAGGAGAGTGAGTGGACTGCTGCGCAGACCCCCCACGTGGAGGTAGCAGCACGGACGAGCGCACAAAGGGCAAGCGGGTGGTTCCGGGTCCGAGAGGCCGGCCAGCGAGTCTCGAGCGCGCTGCCTTCCCTTGGGGTGTCAGCAGAGTAATCACGTTTGAATGGCTTCTTTTCAGTCATGGTTTAGCGCTACAAATAATTTTGCATGCCGCACGTTTTTCCTACTTTGGACAATGAAAGTTATACCAAAAAAAAAAAAAAAAAAAAAAAAAAGCGCTCCCTTTTGGCCTAAACACAAATAAGCCAGGGGTTATTCTACCATCACAAGAATTAGGTCATCTCAGGTGCCTTGTAGCATCTATTCCCTTACTCAAATTCGGTTCTGTTTTTATCCACTAATTCTTCATTTTACTTTGAAATATTAAAGGACCTTTAAATTCTATCAGAAGTTGGCAGGCTATAAATCCTCAAACAGGTAAAACAAAATTGGTTGATTATGGAGCAGCTTTCCTGGTTAGAGCCCACTTCAAAAGCTAGAAAGTAGTTGCAAGTCAGCTGCACTCCTGCAGGGAGGAAGGACCTTAAAAGAGATTGTTCACAAGCTTTTCCAGGAGCTCATTCCCTCACAAGCTTACCAGCGTCTTGATGGGGGGAGGGGGGGGGGAGGGGGCGGCGAGTGCCGAACAGGACAGTTCACACAGACATTCCACACCCGGATGCCACATCAGACTTAAGATGTGAATGACATGTCAGCACTTCCGGGCTTCTAGAAGAGAAAGCTGCACACGCTGAGGCTCCAGGTCTGCTGCGTTTGAGGACTGCTCGAGGGGATGGGTTCTCAAATAGCTGATGCATTTGTCTGCAAGACAAAAGCATGAGAACAGCAGCGATTTCTGTGAGGTCGGCCTTGTCCGTTGTGGCTTCCAGGAGCAGTCTGGCATGAACCTGCCTGGAAGCAGAAGGGAGAAAGCAGAATTCTTTGGGCACACTTCTTGATTCTCCGTCAGCTCTCTGCATCTGGCCCTTCTCCCTGTCACTGATTCCCACAACCATTCTTTGGACAAGTGTCTAGGAAGTACCTCTTGTGATGCGCAGTACTTCACTAAGGGATGAAGATAGTGTGAACTGAAGCCTGCTCCCTGACCCATCCTCATGGCTTCTCCCAGAAGTGCCAGAGATGACCCCTAAATGCAGCTGTGCTCCTCTAGTGTCACCTGCTCAGGCCCAAGGACACAGGAGTGGGACTGCTCAGCTTGAACAGGAAAACAGAGCCAAAGCCTGCTCAGTGAAAAAAGACCAAGTGAAATACTGCAGGAAGGAGGGAGGGCGGAGCGAATGGGAAGCATTTGTGGATCTCCAACTTTTCTTTCTTCCAATCTTCTGCTTCTAGCAAAGAAGAAAGCAGTCTTCATTGAAATTGGAACAATCTATATTGAGAGGCCTGATTTGGAAGCGAAGAAACTAATTCTAATCATGAGAACCAACAGAAGCACAGTGGTCTAAAATTCAAAGATATTCACATGCGTGAGCTCAGCGAATACTCCTAGTACCTGGGTACTGGAACGGCCTCTTCCCAGGCAAAGAATGAACTTCAGGGAGACCTTGCTCTTCTGCTGCAAATCTGCCTACTGAGTGCTCAGCCATACTATGTGTCCTAAGGAGGAGAGGCTGCTGTGCGCATACCTGCTAGTAGTGTCCCAGCTCAGCCTAAGTCTTGGGAAGAGGAACCAGGAGTCACATCAACAGGGAAGGAAATAGGCTGGGAAAAGTTAAGCAAGTTGCCTGGGGTCATGTAGTTGGAAGTAGTGAGGCTGGAATTTGTTTTTTGTGGTTTTTTTTTGGTTTTTTTTTTTTCCATTTATTTTTATTTTATTAAAATACAAATGTCAATCAGACAGTTTCAAGACACCTTAACCATACAGAGTCGATGAATTAATACATTGCAAACTGTTTTCATAACCTTTTGGTACTGTACAAGGTGCATACATGAAATTATATTTACAGGTTTTTTTATAGCTGAATTATATCAAAGATTCAATAA